>JAMZAV010002747.1:0-82025 GCA_024449915.1 Sweltsa coloradensis
AGCCCGGGGGTGGAAGGCTTGTGCTGGTCAAACCCCACAAAAAGGGGGGGGGCATGGAGTATTTTGGTCGGGGGGGAAGGGGCCCTGGGGGGGGAGCTAAATTGGCGGGGTCGGGTGGGGGGGTAAAACAAACACTCGCATGAAGTCAAATTAAATCTTTCTCAAGAAAAATTGACACAATAATTGCCAACTTTTGGAAAAATATTATATAACAAAAAATTAAATTTCTGCTGCACAAAAAAACGCGATACCAATTAAAAATATCATCATAAAAGCGACGTGAGATACTAGAGCACTACAACCGGGTATGGTCATACTGCACCGCCGGTGATATTGTGAGTAAATAAATTGAATTTGTTTGATTTTGATATGTTACTCAGAGTTCATAAAAGAAATAGTGATGATAAAGACGATAGTTTGTTTAATTGTTTGGTTTAGGGTTGCGTCAACCGTACGTTATAATGCGCCAATTCTACTCTTGGGAATGTGGGGAGTTTTTGGTTTATTTGGATTAAGGACGCGTCAACCGTTAGGTCATAATGCACCACTCTAACCGGGGGGGGGGGGGGGGGAGGGGCCCATGCTGGTCAGAACCAGCCACAGGTAAGGGGAGGAAAGGGGGTTCTCATGGCGCGGTCGTCATCGTTCGTGGTGTCATTGTCGTCATCGTCGTCGAGGGGTCTTCAAGGGAAGGAGGCAGAGTTCATAAAAGAAATAATAATGATAAAGACGATAGTTTGTTTTCTTGTTTTGTTTAGGGGCGCGTCAACCGTAACGTCATAATGTGCCACTCTACCCTTGGGAATGTGGGTAGGAAAGGAAAATGTCGTGCTGGTCACAAACAGCCACGGACAAGGTGGTTCTCGTGACTTGGGCCAGAGCTCGGCTTTACATCCTGTAATAAGCTACTACTAGCTGATGTTAGTGAGATGCACCCCGCCTGTTCTCTCGCATCCTCCACGTGTGTTTACACTATTGATCCCCGGCAAGTCAAGTCAACCCCTGAACTCTGAAGGAAATCTCGGGAGGTGGTTTGCATATTTTAACACTGACGAACTTAAACTGTGTACTTAGCTTAAGTTATACGGCTCGGGATGTCCCTCGGGCAGCTTCTAAACAATCTTCTTCCTCCGCACGGGGTTGACTTCATTTATACTCACAAACATCGTTACTGTCTAATGGTGTTACCTAAGCATGGCACGGGTGCAATGATATAGGTCTATTAAGAAGAGGATTCAAACGTTTGTTGGTAGTTTGTTTCATTTCCGGCGCGTCAACCGTTAGGTCATAATGCACTACTGAAGCCAAGGGGATATGGGGAGAAGTGGCGCATGCTGGTCAGAACCAGCCACGGGTAAGGGGAGGAAAAGGGGTTTCTCACGTCGCGGTCGTCATGGGGTCTTGTATCGTTCGTTGTTTTCTTGTCGTCGTCGTGGGGGAGGCCCCTCAAGGGAAGGGGGGGTTCCCCGAAAAACGATTGCCAGAGCTCCCCTCTAGTTTCGGGGGTAATATATACTCCGCTCTTACAAGCTGTTTTTTGCGAGGTGGACTTTCTTGAATCGCCCTTTTACGATTAGCAGAGCTCTGTCCCAAATTCTACCCCCGGGCCCAGACGGGGGGTGTTTGATGTAAATTCAAACACTTGAATTAAATTTTGTTAAATAAATTTCTCTGAATGAGAAACTTAGAAAATTTGTCGCCGTTACAACACATGATAGAATGTCTTGAAAGTGTTTCACCCCGTACAGCGGCGAGCAAGAGTCGTGCACCCGTCGGTCACGTGCTGCGGCAATCTGCGGTGTCGCCCTCCCAAGAGAGTCCATCAAGTTTTTCATTTGGAGCCGAGCCAGCCAGAGGTTTCCTTCCTCGATAGATCAATGAAGTTATTCGACCGCCACTGACCTAGGCCAGCGTCGCTCGGACCGGACAGACTCCAGCTGTGCATGGAACAGTTCCAACTACACATTTTATGTCTTGCTCTGCCGGATGGTTTATTTCGTTCAATGTAACGACGCGTTAACTGCATGGAGAGGTATTTTAGAGGATTCAACACTTGAGTATTCATGTATATTTAGTTATTTGACTTATCAACTCATTAGCCGATATCTTCTCAGGCTCTTAGACGACGTGAGGCACTAGGGCGCTTCAACCGGTTAGGTCATATTGTGCAACCTGTGATATTAAAAGTTAATGAAATGAGTTGATGGAGTGTTTTCATGATTAAATTTTTTTTTTCTAAATTTATAAAACAAAACAAAATCATGGTGATGACCAATAGCAATAGATTTTTTAAATGAAAATAAATAAATAAGTAAATAAATAAAGTAAACGTGTTTGATGTGAATTAAAGTTTGTTAAATAAATAACTTTGAATGAGAAATGCAGAGACATTTTGATGTGTGTGTCTGGGTAAAACAGTAAAGAAAGTATTAGTTAATTGTTTTTAGTCTCGTCAGCCCTTCGGTAGTTATGCGACACCGCAACCTATTTTCTCGAGAACACCATTAGATTGGAATGATATTTATTTTGCTTTTTATTTAAGGGCGGGACAACCGTTAGGTTATAATGCACTACTCTACTCTATCTTTGGAGATGTAGGGAGAACACCACCGTGCTGGCCAGAACCAGCCACGGGCAAAGGGAGTGAAAGGGGGAAGTTTCTCGAGTCTCCGGCCAGAGCTCGCCTCTAGTTCCCCGGAGTAACGTACTTCCCTACTTACCTGTTGATATTTGCGAGATGGCCCATGCCCTGGGCCAAATATTACCCCGGGCCCGGGCGGGTTTTTTTTTTTTCGTGCCCAGTCATTATTTTGGTTTAATCCTGCCCCTTTAAAAAGGGTTTCTCAATCCCCTGGTGTTGGCCTGCGGCGATGTCAAAAAGCGTTTTAAACAAGATTTGTTTAAATTAGGTTTTTTTTCCTGCATGCTGCTGGTTTCCTTCCGTTAACGTCACTCATGAACCTGCCTCACTGAGAACCGACACCTCGAGATCATATCTGTGAACCGGTCTTTAGCAGTATACATTAATTAAAGTTAATACAAATTAAGTCACTTTGGTTTATTTGGGTTAAGGTCGCTTCAACCATCGGTGAAACGCCAAAGAGGAACGACGAAGTGAGAAACTAGGGCGCTTCAACCGGTTAGGTCATATTGCGCCGCCTGTGATAGTGAAAGTTGTTAAGATGAGTGAATGGTGTGTTTGATGATTATATTTTTTCTAGTGTATAAAATAACAAATAAAATGTGTAAAAAAAGTTTTGATGTGAATGAAATAAAAAAATTAAAAAAATGTGTCGATGGAATTAATTTTGTTAAAAACACCTGATTGCTTTGGATGAGAAATTTTGAAAGTTTGTCGCCGTTTTCTATGATAAAAAATTCTTCATATATTTGGGAGAGCAAAATTTCGTGCGCAAGACTCATATTTTGGGACTTCTGCTAGCTATATGTACGGTTAAAAGGGACATCACGTTCTCATCTGGGAAAAACCTTTTTTTGGAGGAAACCCTGATTTAAAACGTGCGGGCCTTTCGAAATTCTGGACGCCTCACTTTAGCCTAGGCAATGTTGGGAAGAGAATCGTATTCTGGTCAGAACCAGAACATTGGGAGGGCGAGGGGGGAGTTCCTCACTTCGCGCTCGCCTCTAGTTTCGGGGAGTAACATACTACCCTATACAAGCTAATGTTTGCGAAATGGTATTTGTCACTCTTCTCGACTTACGATTAGCAGAGCCATGCTCTGGGCCAAATCCCACTCCGGGGCCAGGCGAGGTAAAGTAAGTCATAGTTTCTTTACTCAAACAATAGAGATGTTTAATTGAGGGACGATAAATTCCCCTGAGCAAATATAATCTGATCTTGATACTTAGCAGAGCAAGTTATCGACTGGGAAGTTTAGTCCACACAGTGAAGGGGAGGGGGTGGGGGTGAGTGACAGCCGTGAGAACTAAACTTCCCAGTCGATAATTAGCTGTGCTGATAAAGTTGCTAGCTTCTCGTCGTCTGTTCCACATCCAGAGCACGTCTGACTTCGCAACACAGCTACGAAACCAGTGGCTGTTATGCAGCTTGGAATCGGACGTCGGCTTGGGAAATTAGGGCGCTTCAACCGGTTTTCTCACGTTGCGCCGCTTGTTATAGTGTAAGTTATAATAATTGTAATTTGTTATTCTGTTTGTTTTATTTGTTTTAAAAATTTAAAACACGGCAAATTAAAAAGTTGTATTTTAAAATTGGGGGGGAAAAATACACGACGACGTGAGAAAATAGGGCCTTTTATTTTTTTTTTATTTATTTAAAAGTCTATCCTATTCATTATAAAAACGATTTACAAAGGAGGACAAAAATAAAACTAAATTTCAAAGACCAACACACCTGAAATAATTTTACCCGGTTTGGTCTATTGAGCCCCCTTGATATTGAAAAATGTGAATGAGTTATAGGTGTGTTTTTTATGATTTTTTTTGTTTATTTGGATAAGGGCGCGTTTAACCGTTTTGGGCATAATGCCCACTCTAGCTGGGGGGGATGGGGAGGAGGGCCCATGCGGTCAAAAACCCCCAGGGTAAGGGGAGGGAAAGGGGGGTTTCTCACGTCGCGTTCTTTCCCCTGCTTTGTCATGTTTTGGGGTTGTCATTGTCATCGGGGCGTGGGGGGTCGTCAAGGAAGGGGGGCCAAGGTTTCCCCACGACGATTGCCAAACTCGCCTCTAGTTTTGGGGATTAAGATACTCCGCTCTTACTAGCTGATGTTTGCCAGGTGGACTTTTTCTCTTGAATCGCCTTTTAGAATTAGCATAGCCATGCCCGGGCCATTATTCTACCCCGGGCCCAGACGGGTTTTTCTAAGTGTATATATTATAACAAAATAAAATGATGATGATGATGTTGATGATGATGATGATGATGATGATGATGATGATGATGATGATGATGATGATGATGATGATGATGATGATGATGATAGAAAAACAAAAGTTATTCATGTAAATGGAAATATAGAAATAGAAATAGAAAACATCACCACAAATGTTTGATGTTGTTGTTTGATGTTTATTAGGTTTAAGGGCGCGTCAACCGTTAGGTCATATTGCGCCTCCTGTGATATGTTGTTTACTAGCTAGTTTATAACTATATATTTTCCAAAGGGGTGACGCGGGTGGACAGGTGGTAAGGCGTATTGGTAGAGAACCTACGGTCCACGACTGTTGCCAGTTCCTTTCGGGAAGCATGGTTGGTGATCTGGGAGGTAGAAGTAATGACTTCAGTTCCATTTGGACTAGAGCACGTAATGCTACAAGGAGGCTACAAACACGCATTGGGTGTCAGTGGGGGTACAGTTAAGCCAAGAGGTGAGATAGCCATTACAATAAATATGCCAAATCGGACACCCGATAGGCATACTATACCGCCAAAGGCTCGCGGCTATTTGGCTAACCAACTAAGAAATGGTCTCCGTCACAACTATAAAGAAAGACTTCTTCGAAAGCCAGACCAGGGAAAGGTGTATAGACATTCTAGTAAATCTCAGGCTAGTAACCATTTCATGTCAACTGGGCGATTTACACGGTTCTGTGACTGGCGGTTTGTTACAAAGGCGCGATTAGATACAGTGGGGCTAAATGGTACTCGGAGGTACGGAAATGCTCCTACTAACTGTCGCCGGTGTGACTATGGGCACGAAACTTTACCACATGTTTTGAACTCGTGTCGATATCATACTGCTGCATGGACAGAGAGGCATAATGCTGTGTTGAACAGATTAGTTAAGGCTATTCCGAGGAATCAGGCAAACACAATCCGAGTTAATCAGAAGATTCCAAATTGCGATCTGAGGGAAAGACCTGATCTAGTTATTACGAACATCATAACAAAGAAAGCTTGTATAGTGGACGTTACTGTACCCGCCGAGAACCACGACGACGCCTTGTTAGCTGCTCGAGATTACAAGATCAGGAAGTATACGCCACATGCCGAAGTGCTTAGAAGCCAGGGGTTTGAAACTGTGGTTGAAGCAGTGGTTGTGGGTAGTCTGGGATCGTGGGATACTAGGAATGATCGGGTTGTGAAGATGCTTGGAATTGGAAAAAGGTACTCTACCCTAATGAGAAAGTTGATGGTCAGTGACACTATCCGGTGGAGCAGAGACATTTTTATTGAACATGTAACTGGGCATCGACAATACAACTGATGACGTAAAAGAAAAAAATACTAATTGTATACATATTTTAATTCGTTTTAACAAACGCAGAGATTGCGTGATTTATGGTGTAAAAATAGGATTGACATTACGGTTCATCTTAGACCTATTTTGTTTTGTATGTATATATATTATTGTTACAATTTGAGCGGTAGCAAAGGAGTATACATTGTATGCATGTACTTTTTAGTATTATTGTGTGTACCTGATATAGATTATTGTTATTAATTTTAATATGTTAACAACAATTGTCCAATTTTACCGTTTTATGTGTATGCTGGTGGTGCGGTGCAATATGTATGGTGTTTTATGCTTTAAAACAATGTACAATGTATTGTTATAACTTTGTATATTTAGTCAACAACTTCAACTATTATTGATAAATTGTTGGTTGACGCAATGTAATGTGATAGATACTAATAAATAATGATGATGATGATGATGATGATGATGATGATGATGATGATAGAAAAACAAAAGTTATTCATGTAAATGGAAATATAGAAATAGAAATAGAAAACATCGCCACAAATGTTTGATGTTGTTTGATGTTTATTAGGTTTAAGGGCGCGTCAACCGTTAGGTCATATTGCGCCTCCTGTGATATGTTGTTTACTAGTTAGTTTATAACTATATATTTTCCAAAGGGGTGACGCGGGGTGGACAGGCTTGTGCTGGTCAGAACCAGTTACAAGCAACGAGTAGACGACGACGACGTGAGAAACTAGGGCGCTTCAACCGGTTAGGTCATATTGCGCCGCCTGTGAATGAAAGTAAATTAGAAGAGTTAATGCAGGTATGTTTGATGATTAGATTGTTTTCTAAGTGTATAAATAACAAAATAAATTGAAGATGAAGAAAGTAATAGCAAAATAAAAGTTATGTATGTAAATGAAAATAAAGAAAAGAAAGAAATGTGTATAAAGTTACTTAAAGTTTGTTAAATAGATTACTTTGGATGAGAGTAGGTGGCCGGGGGACAGGGGCCGGGGTAGTGTCGGGGGGGGATAAACCGCTACATTGGACGACGACGACGACGTGAGAAACTAGGGCGCTTCAACCGGTTAGGTCATATTGCGCCGCCTGTGTTTATGACAATTGACTAGATGAGTTAATGGTGTGTTTGATTATTATTTTTATTATTATTATAATTACAATTACAATTATTATTATTACTATTATTATTATTATTATTATTATTATTATTATTATTATTATTATTATTATTATTATTATTATTATTATTATGATGTTTTTATTATTATTATTATTATTTAAGAGTTTTCTAAGTGTATAAGTAACAAAAGAAATAATGATGACGAAAGTAATAGCAAAACAAAGTTGGAGTTTGAGTTTTATTTGAAATAAGGGCGCGTCAACCGTCAGGTCATAATGCGTCACTCGATTCTAGGGGATGTGGGAAGGAAAAACCAATGCTGGTCAGGAACAGCCACCGGTAAGGGGAGGAAATGTTTTTTTTTTTTTTTTTTTTGTATATTTGGATTAAGGACGCGTCAACCGTTAGGTCATAATGCACCACTCTAACCTAGGGGGGAGGAGGGGGAGGAAGAGAGGCCCATGCTGGTCAGAACCAGCCACGGGAAAGGGGAGGAAGGGGGTTTCTCACGTCGCGGTCGTCATTGTCTTTGTCATTGTTCGTGGTGTGATTGTCTTTGTCATCGTCGTCGGAAGGTCGTCAAGAGAAGGGGGCAAGGTCCCCGGCGACGATTGCCAGAGCTCGCCTCTAGATTCGGGGAGTAATATACTAACCTTCTTACTAGCTGATGTTTGCAAGGTGGACTTTTCCTCTTGAATCGCCTTTTACGATTAGCAGAGCCATGCTCTGGGCCAATTCTACTCCGGGCCAAGACGGGTTTGGTTTAATTGGATTTAAGGACGCGTCAACCGTTAGGTCATAATGCACCACTCTAACCTGGGGGGGGAGGAGGGGCCCATGCTGGTCAGAACCAGCCACGGGTAAAGGGAGGAAAGGGGGTTCTCACGTCGCGGTCGTCATTGTCTTTGTCATCGTTCGTGGTGTCATTGTCGTCATCGTCGTCGAGGGGTCGTCAAGGGAAGGGGACAAGGTCCCCGACGACGATTGCCAGAGCTCGCCTCTATTTTCGGGGAGTAAAATACTACCCTTCATACTAGCTGATGTTTGCGAGGTGGACTTTTTCTCTTGAATCGCCTTTTACGATTAGCAGTGCCATGCTCTGGGCCAATTCTACCTTCTAGCTTGAGATTAATAGAGGTTTATTTTCCACCATCAGAAAAGCACAACAATGATAATAATATGAAATAACAAGAACAAAACTTATAATGAAACAGGCTTCTTAATTCTAGTATTCCCAATCACTGCATGATCGCAGCGAGTTCCAAGAGGCCATGGGTGAAACACCTAACAGAGGTTCTCACGTCGTGGTCGTCATCGTCGTTCTCATCGTTCGTGTTTAAATGGTCGTCGTCAGTCCTCGACGACGACCGCCGGAGCTCGCCTCTAGTTTCGGGTATGTATATAAACTCCCCTCCATACTAACTGATGTTTGCGCGTTAGACTGTCTCGCCTCTTACGATGAACAGAGCCATGCTCTGGGCCAAATTCTTCCCCGGGCCCAGAGGGGGGCATTTAATAATGTTCGTTATGGTAATTGCAACTCACCAGCTGGAGTTGACACGATTATTCCCTCTCGGCTGTGTCCTGTGAACAAGATACAATTGTTGTTTAGTTTAATCTTGCTTACACAACCGAGAGACAGTTACTATACTGCTAACAGTCTGCCAATATAGCGTACATAATATGGAATAAGCACTATAAAGAACGAACGAACGACATGAGAAACTAGGGCGCTTCAACCGCTTAGGTCATATTGCGCCACTATAGCCTAGGGGATATGGGGAGGAACCAGCCACTGGTAAGGGGAGGAAGGGGGGTTTCTCACGACGCGGTCGTCATCGTCTTTGTCATCGTTCGTTGTGCCATTGTCAATGTCGTCGGCGAGGTCGTCAAGGGGAAGGAGGAGGTGTCCCTGACGACGATTGCCAGAGCTCGTCTCTAGATTGGGGTAGTAATAAGTATATTCCAATGTTACTAGCTGATGTTTGCGAGGTGGACTTTTTCTCTTGATTCACCTTTTACGATTAGCAGAGCCATGCTCTGGGCCAATTCTACCCCGGGCCCAGACGGGGTTGCGAGATGTCCTTTGCCTGTTCTCTCGCCTACTACAACCGGCAGAGGGCGCTCTCATATACAGTTTTCGTTCTCAACACTGTTCCTCCGCTTTCATCCCTTTATTTTATTTTCCCGGACATCTATTTTATCAAACACATTTCCATGGTCCATTTGCCTCGAGACACATGTGTCGCCCGAGTCCTTATGGCCGACAGAGCCAATGGTGGTGAGTTATCTAGCCCTCGCGACGCGAACCTCCCTCGGGTTAGCTGAAGCGACGGGGCCGAAGAGTCTCCCACTGTTTGCTGTGCGATTCCGCGGAAAGATGTACGTGTAGTACAGTACCCGAACGAGTCACCAAGTGACCAAGACGACGTGAGAAACCAGGGCGCTTCAACCGGTTAGGTCATATTGCGCCACCTATGATGTTAAAAGTAGATGAGATGAGTTAATGGTGTGTTTGATGATTAGATTGTTTTCTAAGTGTATAAATAACAAAATAAAATGATGACGATGAAAGTAATAGCAAAATAAAAGTAATGTATGTGAATGAAAATAAAGAAATTAAAGAAATGTGTATGATGTAAATTAAATTTTGCTTTGGTTTATTTGGATTAAGGACGCGTCAACCGTTAGGTCATAATGCACCACTCTAGCCTAAGGGCGGGGGGGGGGGGGGAGGAGATGCCCATGCGGTCAGAACCAGCCACGGGTAAGGGGAGAAAGGGGGGTTTCTCACGTCGCGGTCGTCATCGTCTTTGTCATCGTTCGTTGTGTCATTGTTCTCGTCGCCGGGGGGTCGTCAAGGGAAGGGGGCAAGGTCCCCGACGACGATTGCCAGAGCTCGCCTCTAGTTTCGGGGAGTAAGATACTCCGCTCTTTCTAGCTGATGTTTGCGAGGTGGACTTTTTCTCTTGAATCGCCTTTTACGATTAGCAGAGCCATGCTCTGGGCCAATTCTACCCCGGGCCCAGACGGGGGGAAAATAGATTACTATGGATGAGAAATTTATCAAACAGCTTAGAATACAGACGCCACACTTGTTTAGTATAGTTTTGTTTATTTGGATTCAAGAGCGCGTCAACCGCTAGGTCATATTGCGCCACTCTTGCTCAGTGGATATGTTTAGGAAGGTCCCATGCCACGGCTCACATGGTCAACTCCAGCAATTGGGAAGAGGGAATGGGGGTTCTTACGTCGCTGTCGTCGTAGTTTTGTCATCGTTTGTGTTGTCATGGTCGTTGTCATCGAGGAAGTCGTCAAGGGAAAGGGAAAGGGGAAGGGTCCTTGACGACGAATGACAGAGCCTGCCTCTATAGTTTTGGTGGAGTAATATACTCCCCACTTACTATAGCTGATGTTCGCGAGATGGACTTTGCCTCTTTCCACGCCCTTTACGATTAACAGAGTCATGCTGGTTTATTTGGATTAAGGACGCGTCAACCGTTAGGTCATAATGCACCACTCTAGCCTAAGGGGGGTGGGGAGGAGGGGCCCATGCTGGTCAGAACCAGCCACGGGTAAGGGGAGGAAGGGGGGTTTCTCACGTCGCGGTCGTCATTGTCTTTGTCATCGTTCGTTGTGTCATTGTCATCGTCGCCGGGGGGTCGTCAAAGGAAGGGGACAAGGTCCCGACGACGATTGACAGAGCCCGCCTCCAGTTTCGGGGTGTAAGATACTCCACTCGTACTAGCTGATGTTTGCGAGGTGGACTTTTTCTCTTGAATCGCCTTTTACGATAAGCAGAGCCATGCTCTGGGCCAATTCTACCCGGGCCCAGACGGGTAAACAGAGTCATGCTCTTGGCCAAATTCTACCCCGGGCCCAGACGGGGATGATGCTAATTGAAGCGTTATACCTAGAAACAAAACTCTTTCAAAATTTGATTTCTAATTGGGACATTATATAAATCCCGTGCATTGATTTGAAACTCAATATTCCACGAGAATTGCGAGAGCGCCTCTCGTAAATTACATTAAATCCGCCGTGCACTAGCGTTCTCTCTCTCTCTCTCTCTCACTGTATCCATCCGCATGGAAGAAGGCGTTAGTTCGACCACTACCTAAAAAAACCCAACCATTAGAAGAGAAAGACTACCGGCCTATCAGTATCTTGCCCGCATTATCAAAAGTACTCGAATCTATTGTGCATAGACAAATTACAAATTATCTCAATGAACACGGCTTATTTAATGTATATCATCGGGTTTTCGACGTGGGCACAGTACTATACAGCTCTACTCCAAGTCACAGACGATACCCGAGAAGCTATGGATAAGCGACAAGCAACTGTCCTAGTTCTTTTAGATTTCAGTAAAGCTTTTGATTCTGTAGACATTGATATCCTTCTATCTAACTCAAAACACTTCATTTCTCAGACAGTACATTGCTCTGGATGGAGTCATATCTTCGTGGCCGTCGTCAATGTGTGTTGGGTGACGGTGATTCGTCTCCTCTTGGCTTGTTGTAGAGTGTGGTGCCCCCAGGGATCGGTTCTTGGCCCACTTCTTTTTTCTCTTTATATAAATGACGTATCCCTAATGCTATCACATTGTAAATATCATATATATGCTGATGATCTACAACTGTACTTACATTCGACACCTGACAGACTTAACGAATCAATTCAACTTATAAATGCAGACTTAAACGCTATTTTGAAGTGGGCTATAAGGCACGGTCTGATTTTGAATCCTACTAAAAACTCAAGCTATCGTCATAGGCTATCCAAAACTCATGACTAAAATAAGTCTTTCTACTCTTCCTCACATAAAACTTAATAACATTTCTATAGCCCTCAGTACTACAGTAAAAAATCTGGGATTAATAATAGATGAGCACATGTCTTGGACAAACCATATACAATCAGTTTGTAAAAAGATATTTGGTGCCCTTCACTCACTTAATAGATTTAAATATGTTTTCCCAATTAAACTTAAAAAGACACTCGTTGAGGCGCTAGTAATACCACATTTTGACTACTGCGACGTGGTATACAATGACGCGGGCCCTGATCTGAGTAAGAAGCTGCAGAGAGCACATAATGCATGTGTTAGATATATATGTAATTTAAAATTCGCTGACCACGTATCTCCATCATTCTCATATATCTCTTGGCCCCGTCTGAAAGATAGACGCACTCTTCACTCCCTTTGCCTACTACATCGAATTCTTCACTCTTCATCACCGGCTTATCTCTTCTCCCGTTTCAACTATTTATCTACTCATCATAGTCGAGAAACTCGTGGCCATACTTCAAATCAACTTGTCCTTCCTATCCACAGAACTGCAATCTACGATAATTCATTCACAGTGTCAGCTGCGCGGGAATGGAACCGTACCCCTAGTAGTGTCAGAGACTTGACAAAGTTACGATCTTTTCGCCAGGCTGTTCAAAAATTATTCTAGAACATTGTTTTATCTATTGTATTTAATTATTCGTGTATACGCCATTTCACTTTTCGATAGAAAAGATTGTGTAAAAAGTGTAAGTGTAATCAAATAATGAAAAATTTATGTATCATCATATGAATTAATTATAATTTCCGTATATTATATGTTGTTCTATCAATTAATTTAATCAAACAATTTGCAATCGTAATGTATTAAAAAGAGACAATTAGGTAATTCCTATTTAATTTATAATGTATTATTATCATATTAGTTTTATTATTATATTTTATTATGATTTTATTAGTATTATTATCATGCTGAATATCTTCTTGTAAAATTTTTCACTTTTCACCAGAGAGTGCATCAAAGTGCATCTAAAAATTGGTTTAGTTTAAATAATTTTATAATTTTTGAAGTAGTTTCATGGTCCAAAAGATTTTAGTGTAATATTTGATAAATATTCTATTATTTATGTATTTTTGTGAAACATATTGTATTTTGAAGGATGTATTACTATTATGAAACTGGTTAGATGTAAGAAAAGGCCTCATGGCCTTAATCTTGCCAGCATAAATAAAACCTCAATCAATCAATCAATCAATCTCTCTTCTCGGTATCGCCGAGTCGCAATTACAGTTTCTAGGAAACTGATTCGTCCACATGGAGGGGGCGGTTACTCGAAACAACCCGCGGCGGCGGCGTGTACGTCCGCCGGTATCGAAGCGGATGTATTCAAACAAACCAACAATGTGTTCTCTTCAAACACCGAGGGAATCCCTTCAAGGGACACGTTTTAACACCCATTGATATTTCATTCTCGTGAAAGACACATTTGTATAGTTGTGTTTGATTGTTGGTTGATGATTTATTTAGTTTGAGGGCGCGCCAACTGTAAGCTCAATGTGTGCCACTCTAGCCAATAGGGGATGTAGGATGGACTTCTCCGTGCTGGACAAAACCTGCCACGGGCAGAGTGATGGAAGGAGTTAAGTTCTCAGATAGTCTTTGAGAGAGGTCTCCGACGACAACCGCCAGAGCTCGCCTCTAGCAGTAATAAGACGAGAGACCGAAGCGACTAATGACGACGACGTGAGAAACTAGGGCGCTTCAACCGGTTAGGTCATATTGCGCCGCCTGTGAATGAAAGTAAATGAGAAGAGTTAATGCAGGTATGTTTGATGATTAGATTGTTTTCTAAGTGTATAAATAACAAAATAAATTGATGATGATGAAAGTAATAGCAAAATAAAAGTTATGTATGAGAATGAAAATAAAGAAAAGAAAGAAATGTGTATGATGTGAATTAAATTTTGTTAAATAGATTACTATGGATGAGAAATTTAGAAAGTTTGTCGCCGTTATCATATGATAGAAGTTCTTCATATGATTGGGAGAGATCAAATTGCGTGCGCAAGGCATCATATTTGGTACATTCTGCTAGTATATGATGTACGGTTAAAGGTACATCACATGTGTCACATATGGGAATAACCTTTTCCCTGGTTAAAAAAATATATCCGTGAGTTAGGCGTGTGTGGCCTATACAAAGTCTAGACAATACCACCTCTTCTCTACGTGAGAGTCGAGACGTAGGTGGACGAATTTTATTAGTCAATGTGGGCATCACACTACGCAATTTGTTATTTTGCAACACATCCCAAGATGCTTGTCGCAAATCCAACAATCTTTGCTTGAATCCACTCTTGACATCTGGAACGGGAACTAGATTGAAATCAACGTCGCGACGCTGGGAAGCTTCCTTAGCAGCCCGATCAGCGTGTTCATTTCCCTCTATACCCATGTGTCCAGGTATCCATCAAAACTCTATTATATATCCCTTAGAGGTTAGTTTTTCTAAATAGAATTGGATGTCTTGTACTAAATGATGACTAGAATACATGTGTTTTATAGCTTGAAGTGAACTAAAGCTATCTAAACACAATAGGTATTCTCCACAACGACAGCGTAGAATGTATTTAAGAGCTTCACGGATGGCGAATAACTCTGCAGTGAAAACTGAACACACGTCGCTTAGCCTGAAACGTTCAGTTAAGGTGGAGCAATAAAAGGCACTTCCAACCTTGTTGTCAATTTTGGAGCTATCTGTGAATACCAAAGTCAACCTTTGATGGTCATTGCAAATCTTGCTAAAGTTAATTTTGAATACAGTATCGCAAGTAGAGTTTTTATCAAAACGACAAAGGTCGAATAGAATAATCGGCTCTGGTGTAGACCAGGGCGGGTTATTGCTAAAAACAAAATTAAAAACTGTTGGCAGATTAAAATCTATAAGATTAAACAAAAGTTTACACCGTAACCCCGTTGGAAGGGTTGCCATCGGTTTGTTATCAAAGTGTCTGACATATTTCACATTAAAAATATCACGATTTGATGGATGGTTAGGCATAGATTTAATTTTCATTACGTACGTACCCATCAAGAGGTTTCGCCGTTCTGCCAAGGAGGACACACCATGACTTGGCATACAACCTGACTACCGGGCTTTTTCGAAATGCACCAAGAGCAAGACGAAGACCACAATGGTGGACAGTGTCTAGAAGTTTAAGGGTTGGTTACTTGCTGAAGAGTATATGAAACATCCATAGTAATCCTGTCAAATAAGATCGTATATTGACGTTTGGAGGAAAAAATTGCGATGTCGCTGAATTTTTGCAGAGACCTTCCTTATATAATATTTTATCAGCATACTAAAACTCCCCTACAATCGGACTGGAGCTTCGGCCGCCATATTGGAAAAAGGCGGCCAAAAGGTGTTTGTTATCTAATATCTCCAAAACCCGGTTTCAGATAGACAAAATATCTCAATGGCAAAAATATTCCCCATTTAATTCCCTACAAAACATGTGTCTTCTATAGTTTTGGTAGGGGCAAAGGTTACGTCACAAAATCGTGGTTAATATGTTGCTCATTGGAGACCAGCTTATTTCCAAATTTTCACGCCTAGCATCAAACAATGCTCGGTAAATCCGTAAGAAATCGATTTAAAAACAAAAGGACTTTTGTACGGGGTTCATAAAAGCTTCCATTAGTGTTTAAAAAAATCAGGTCTGCGAAATCGAATTTTGCATTTACCCGGGGAAATTTTGGGTTTTTTCCATTGTTGGCATTTCCTTAAAAATGCCCTTTTTGACTGTCGATTATTAAGCACTAAATAGCATTGGAGGAAAAATTCTTTCTACGCACATTGAAATGACTCAAAATAATGATCCGATTACAACCAAAGTTTAAATCCAATATTGCTGCTAATTCCTAATATCCACAAAAACAAAGTGAATTATGTAACAAAAAGAGTGTAAAAACAGCACGAAAACAGTATTCATATTGTGAATATTAGGAATTAGCAGCCATATTGGATTTAAACTTTGGTTGTAATTGGATCATTATTTAAGTCATTTCAATGTGCGTGGAAAGAATTTTTCCTTGAATGCTATTTAGTGCTTAATAATTGTCAGTAAAATATGGCATTTTTTTGGAAATACCAACAATGGAAAACCAAATTCCGGGTAAATGCAAAATCCGATTTCGCAGAACTGATTTTTTAAAATACTAATGAAAGATTTTATGAACCCCGTACAAAAGTACTTTTGTATTTAAATCGATTTTTTACGGATTTACCGGGCATTGTTTGATGCTGGGCGTGAAAATTTGGAAATTAGCTGGTACTCCAATAAGCAACATATAAAACACGATTTTGTGACCTAACCTTTGCCCCTACCAAAACTATAGAAGACACTTGTTTTGTAGGGAATTAAATGGGGAATATTTTTGCCATTGAGATAATTTGTCTATCTTAAACCAATTTGGAGATATTTGATAACAAACACTTTTTGGCCGCCATTTTCCAATATGGCGGCCGAAGCTCCAGTCCGATTGTAGGGAGTTTTAGTATGTTGATAAGTATCCTTTAAGGAAGGTCTCTGCAAAAATTCAGCGACATCGCAATTTTTTCCTCCAAAAATTCTTATTTGACAGGATTATAGTCCATCTTGGAGCAAACTAGAGATCCGTAAATTCTCAACATGCAAGTCCTATCTGCACCCCACGATGTATTGCTGAGAACTTTCAATAGGTTGATTTTCAACATGCATCTTTTGCGTAACTCAACAACGTGGTGTTTCCAATTTAGCTTTTTCAAACACCATGCCGAGAAGACGGACATGTGGTTTGAATTGAAGTTCTATATTGTTAAACGAGAGTTGTGGGTCATTTTGAATTCCTTGAAGACGACAAAAGTAAATGCACTGAGTCTTTTCGGGAGAGAATCGTGTCCCCCGCTTTCTAGCCCATTCACTTCTATTCTTCAATCCAGTTTGCACGTGTCTTTGAGCTGTTAATAAATTTATTGATCTGAAGAAGATTCCCAGGTCATCTACAAATAGCACGACATGAGGCTCTTGGAATACAATCCACAACACTGTTTATGCCAAAAGCAAATAGTGACACCGACAAGACTGAGCCTTGTGGTACACCTGTTTCCAGTGAGAACGAGTCTGACAAAACATTGTTAACACGCACTTTGAAAGTTCTATCTTTTAAAAAGTTTTCTAAAAATTTTGGCATGTGCCCTCGAAAACCCCACTCGTGAATCTGTTGAAGAATATTATATCTCCATGTTGTGTCGTAGGCTTTTTCAATGTCAAAAAGCACGCCAACAACATGCTGTTTTGCAACAAACCCTTCTTGAATAAAGGTCTCTAATCGAACCAAGTGGTCGATGGTGCAACGACGTTGACGAAATCCACATTGGACGATCGCCAGTAAACCGCGTGTCTCCAGCATCCACATTAGTCGTTTGTTGATCATCTTTTCGAACAATTTGCAAAAGCAACTTGTCATTTAAATAGGGCGATATGAAGTCCAGTACACTCATCCCCTTTAATCGGCCCCGCCAGCTAATGTAGTCGCCATCCTCGTTCTGCATACCATTAACCGAGAAGATTCATGTTCCGAATCTGCATCCCCGTGTTCATATTAGCGATCTCCGCTTGATATTCTCGCCGTACGCGGGGGATTCCCCGCTTTATCGTGCGGACGGTCGGCGTGATTGTTTCACAATCGACGCAATAAATTAAACGTTATTCTTTAATCCACTTCCGTCCGGCCATTGATATCACTTACTAAGTTACTTTCCCTATGCTTTCGAGCTATTTCCGTTGCTGAGACTTAACCATTTACACGAGAGAGATTTTATTTGTAGGGTCAAGATGTTGTATACTTGTAACGACGACGTGAGAAACTAGGGCGCTTCAACCGGTAAGGTCATGTTGCGCCACCTGTGTTAAAGAAAGTTGATGACTTCAGTTAATGGTGTGTTTGATGATTTATTTATTTTATTTATTTATTTATTTAACGTCTATCCTATTCAGTTATAAAAACTGATTTACAAAGGAGGACAATATATTATATTGTTTTCTAAGTGTATGTATAAGATTTGTTTTGTTGATTTGGATTAAGGACGCGTCAACCGTTAGGTCATAATGCACCACTCTAGCCTAGGGGGATATGGGGAGAAGGGACCCATGCTGTCAGAACCAGCCACGGGTAAGGGGAGGAAAGGTGTTTCTCACGTCGCGGTCGTCATTGTCTTTGTCATCGTCCGTGGTGTCATTATCGTCATCGTCGTCTATGGATCGTAAAGGGAAGGGGGCATGGTCCCTGACGACGAATGCCAGAGCTCGCCTCTATTTTTGGGGAGTAAAATACTACCCTTCATACTAGCTGATGTTTTCGAGGTGGATTTTTTCTCTTGAATCGCCTTTTACGATTAATATAGCCATGCTCTGGGCCAATTCTACCCCTGGCCCAGACGAGAGTGACTACATGAACGTCTTCCACCGCCTTCTCTATGGACCTTTACACTCGACCACAAGGTGGCAGTGAGTCGCACCTTGTCGAGCGAGTGTAAGGTGGTTACAGCGGGCAGGGTCTCAATCACATTAACACTCGCTTCCGCTATTAGCCGGGTGTTATAATTCGCGCCCCCGGCCGTGTTTACAAGACGTTATGTTCTCTAGGGTTAAATTGTCCGGGAGGCGAGGGTTAGAAGAGTTTTTTTGGTTTATTTGGATGAAGGACGCGTTAACCGTTAGGTCATAATGCACCACTCTAGCCTAAGGGGGGTGGGGAGGAGGGGCCCATGCTGGTCAGAACCAGCCACGGGTTAGGGGAGGAAGGGGGGTTTCTCACGTCGCGGTCGTCATCGTCTTTGTCATCGTTCGTTGTGTCATTGTCATCGTCGCCGGGGGGGTCGTCAGGGGAAGGGGGCAAGGTCACCAACGACGATTGCCAGAGCTCGCCTCTAGTTTCGGGGAGTAAGATACTCCGCTCTTCCTAGCTGATGTTTGCGAGGTGGACTTTTCCTCTTGAATCGCCTTTTACGATTAGCAGAGGCCATGCTCTGGCCTATTCTACCCCGGGCCCAGACGGGGAGGTTAGATGAGAATTAAGGGCGGCTGAGATAGGGGTGGTAGTGCCCGAGTCGGGGAGCGCTAAGATAACGACGACGTGAGAAACTAGGGCAAGTCTAGAGTGTAGGTAGATGGGGTGTTTACTCCACAGGCGAAGCTTTTATTGAAATAAACAAAATGGATTTTGGGGCGCTTTAACAGTTAGGTTTTAATGCGCCACTCTGTCCTTGGGTAAGTTTCTCACGTCGCGGGCCAGAGCTCGCTTCTAGTTGCAGCGCGGAGTAAGATACGTCCCTACTTTACTAGCTGATGGTTGCGAGATGGAATTTTTCCCTGTTCTCGCCTTTTACGGTCGAATTCTGCACAGTTTTTTCTTTGGTTTGTTTGGATTAAGGACGAGTTAACCGTTAGGTCATAAAGCACCACTCTAACCTAGGGGAGGGGGGAGGAGGGGCCCATGCTGGTCAGAACCAGCCACGGGTTAGGGGAGGAAAGGGGGGTTCTCACGTCGCGGTCGTCATTGTCTTCGTCATCGTTCGTTGTGTCATCGTCATCGTCGCCGGGGGTCGTCAAGGGAAGGGGGCAGGTCCCCAACGACGATTGCCAGACGTCGCTTCTAGTTTTGGGAATAATATACTCCCCTCTTATACTAGCTGATGTTTGCAAGGTGGACTTTTTCTCTTGAATTGCCTTGTACGGTTATCAGATCCATGCTCTGGGCCAATTCTACCTTGGGGGGTGTGGAGTGGGGGGAGTAGTATCTGTTTTTTTTTATTATTATTACAACAACTTTTGTATTTACAATGTATATACATATCAAGTTCACATATCAAATTCACAGAAATTAAAATTAGGTTTAGTGAAAAGGAGAAGACACATTTAATAAGAACTTACAAAAAACAAAACCAACAAACATTTGAGGTACATCCTATAACACGTTACCTAAGTGTGAGCCTGTAAAAATAACAATTAATAGCCAAAAAGCTGCTTGTCAAAATGTTCTAAAATATTTCATTTTTTTATTAAATTAAACAGCATTTTCCTTATATCATCTTTAAGCACTTTAAGATTCTGATTTATGTCAAGCTTTTTCATATTGGATTCACTGACTTTAAAACTGTTCATATTAAAGAAAATTATACTAGCATGAACCATAAAATTGCGTTGAGCCTTTTTTGTCGTTTATCTGAAAGTCTATATTTATCATCTCTTCATTCGTTGCTTTAAATCTGGTTGAATTTATTTTATTTTGTTAAAGGTCCATCTCCATGTTTCTTCCCCTATACACCGCTTCAAACCACACAGTTTGCAATTGGCGTCCGGGCTTAATTTATGTCCTTGTAGCTTTGCCGCCGTGGGTATGGCATTGTTGATAACCAGGAAGAGAGTTCCCTTCCAGGAGGTCGGTAGAAAGGGTTGGTGCAGGTTGCTCCACACCCTCCGCCAATCTCTTTGAGGAAATTTTGTTTCAACGATTCACACGACGACATGAGAAACTAGGGTGCTTCAACCGGTTAGGTCATATTGCGCCGCCTGTGATATTGTAAGTTAATGAAATGAGTTTTTGGTTTGTTTGATGCTTATACCATTTTCCATAAGAGTTTATAAAAGATTAGAAAATGGTTTTGTTTTGTTTATTTGGATTAAGGACGCGTCAACCGTTAGGTCATAATGCACCACTCTAGCCTAAGGGGGTGGGGTGGAGGAGCCCATGCTGGTCAGAACCAGCCACGGGTATAGGGAGGAACGGGGAGTTTCTCACGTCGCGGTCGTCATCGTCGTTGTCATAGTTCGTTAAGTCATTCTCATCGTCGCCGGGGGGTCGTCAAGGGAAGGGGACAAGATCCCCGACGACGATTGCCAGAGCTAACTCTAGTTTCGGGGAGTAAGATACTACCCTTCATACTAGCTGATGTTTGCGAGGTGGACTTTTTCTCTTGAATCGCCTTTTACGATTAGCAAGCCATGCTCTGGGCCAATTCTACCCCGGGCCCAGACGGTAGAAAATGGTGGTTATCATAGTAATAGCAAAAAAATCTGTGGAACATGGTTGTTAAGATTTTTTGTAATGCTTTCTGTTAGTAAACTATGTCCCGCGTGTGAGTGAACCTTGTTGTCGCCGGTGGAGGGGGTGGCGAAGTCCAGGCAGTAAAGGGTGGCTTGAGTCGGGAGGGTAGTAAATCCAATCAGCCCAGACAGAAAAGCACCTCGCGCCGAGCGGAGATTTACAACAAGTCCTTTGATGAGTCGACTGCTGGCACTCACTGACGTCATCAAGTCACCCACAGCTCGCTGACGTCATCAAGTCACCCACAGCTCGCTGACGTCATCAAGTCACCCACAGCTCGCTGTGACGTCATCAAGTCACCCACAACTCGCTGACGTCATCAAGTCACCCACAGCTCACTGACGTCATCAAGTCACCCACAGCTCACTGACGTCATCAAGTCACCCACAGCTCGCTGACGTCATCAAGTCACAGTTCCGTTGACGACGTCGTGAGAAACTAGGGCTCTTCAACCGTTTAAATTTTTGCGCCGCCTGTGATATTGAGAGTTAATGAAGTGAGTTTATGGTGTGTTTGATGATTATTTTGTTTACTAAGGTCCCGGTATTTCAATATCCAGTTAAAGTGGCAAGTAAATTTAACTGGCACATAACTTGTTTTCACTATGGCAACCACCAATCAGAAGCCTTGTAAATATTTACTTTGGCAGAAATATAACTAGACATTGAAATTCTGGACCTAAGTGTAGAAATAAAAAAAGAATAATATGCTGATGATAGTAATCGATTGTAAATCATAGTGTGCATTAATTAAAATGCAAAAGCGAGCACAGAAAACACGAAAAGCATTATTTTACAATATGTCAAACAACTTAAATTACACCTCGATTATTTTGATTAAGGACACGTCAACCGTTAGGTCATAATGCACCACTCTAGCCACGGGTAAGGGGAGGAATGGGGGTTTCTCACGTCGCGGTCGTCATCGTCTTTGTCATCGTTCGTTGTGTCATTGTCATCCTCGTCGGGGAGGTCGTCAAGGGGAGGGGCAAGGTCCCCGACGACGATTTCCAGAGTTCGCCTCTAGTTTCGGGGAGTATATACTTCCCTTCATACTAGCTGATGTTTGCAAAGGTGGACTTTTTCTCTTGAATCGCCTTTTACGATTAGCAGAGCCATGCTCTGGACCAATTCAACCCCGGGCCCAGACGGGGAAATTACACCTCGAGAGAATTCAGGTTGGTCATTATATCTATAAAGTATTCAATTGAACTCTGCAAATGTGTTTTGTCGTACTAAACTACTGTTGATTGCCATATGCCGGCGCGTTGTAACCTTGTTACATCTCCGGGCATATTGCAAGAATCCGCGCGACGGTGGCGCGATCTCTTGTTACATTGAACGTCGAATAGTTTTGGGGATTAATAAACTCGCCTATAAGAAGTAGGGCGCATTATTTGCCAATGTGGGCATCACACAACGTTATTTATTATTTTGACTTTAAGGAAAGTAAACCAACTCTATCGTTTAATGTTGATGACGTGCAGCCCAAGCGAGCCGAGTTGCTATAATTAACTTGTGAGGGCTGTTTGTACAAAACTTTTTCCTACCCCTCCACGTCTACGCCGAGATCATTTATCAACACAGTCTCCGTTGAATTTGCAATTTAATGAAGATTTTAGTCTCGTCTCATTTTATAAACATGTTAGCACGCAGATGAGACGACAACGTAATCAACGAAATAATTTACTTCACGAGCGGAACTGATTTCAAAATAACTCACTCATTTTCCGCTTACAATCAACAGCATTAAGATTCTCAAATAATTATTTTATTTTCAAGCATTGAATTTTAATACCGTAAAACCGTAAGGTCGTAATGCACCACTCTAGCCTAGGGGATGTGGGGAGGAGGGCCCATGCTGGTCAGAACCAGCCACGAGTATGGAGAGGAAGGTTTTTTTTTCACGTCTCGGTCGTAATCTTCTTTGTCATCGTTCGTTGTGTCATTGTCATCGTCGTCGGGGAGGTCGTCAAGGGAAATGGAAGTTATCCCCGACGACAATTGCCAGAGCTCGCCTCTAGTTTCGGGAATTGCGAGTTGGACTTTTTCTCTTGAATCGCCCTGTACGATTAGCAGAGCCATGTTCTGGCCAGGGCATGCGCACGAGTGAGAGGATTATGGAATATCTTTCTCTTCCGACTGTTTTGCGTAAAGCTCTCCGAATAAGCTTGAATAGCGCAGAATGTTTCTATTGTATTTGTCAAGCATGTTGAAAGTTGCGACGCGCTGTTACCTTGACAACGGCTGTTAGTTGAAACACAAGATTATTTACATACCGTCTCGGTGTCGATATCATGAAGCATAAAACGCGACAAAGAGCACACGACATGTTCATATATCAGCAAGCACATTTGCTCTTCGTGCCTTCCTTCAAGAACGACGTTCGAGTCTTATTTTCCCCGGTATGTCGTGGGTGGCTAAGCTGCCGAAGAAACTAAGACGACGACGTGAGAAACTAGGGCACTTCAACCGGTTAGGCCATTCATAATGCACCACTCTAGCCTAGGGGAGGGGCCCATGCTGGCCAGAACCAGCCACGGGTCAAGGGGGAGGAAAGGGGGTTCTCACGTCGTGATCGTTATTGTCTTCGTCATCGATCGCGGTGTCATTGTCGTCGAGGGGTCGTCAAGGGAAGGGGCATGGTCCCCGTCGACGATTGCCAGAGCTCGCCTCCAGATTCGTGGAGTTATATACTACCCTTCATGCTAGCTGATGTTTGCGAGGTGGACTTTTTCTCTTAAATCGCCTTTTACGATTAGCAGAGCCATGCTCTGGGCCAATTCTACCCCGGGCCCAGACGGGGCTAGGGCACGTCAACCGTTAGGTCATAATGCACCACTTTAGCCTAGGGGTTATGGGGATGAGGGCTGGTCAGAACCAACCACAGGTAAGGGGAGGAAGGGGGAGAGGGTCGCACGTCATCGTATGTCATCGTTCGTTGTGTCATTGTCATCGTCGTCGGGGAGGTCGTCAAGGGACGTAGGAGGTGTCCCGACGACGATTGCCTGAGCTCGCTTCTAGTTGAAACAGATAGCAGGTTTAGGTTTAGGACTTTATAAAGTTTGTCGCTGTTGTCAATTTATCATGTTGTATTTATTCATATAACTTTGTGAGTGTTAAATTTACGTGCGTAAAAGTGATCATTCTTAGTCATGTATTAAAAACATTTGAGTGGATAGCAATTCTTTATTTTACAACAAAGAGCAACGTTTCGGAAATTAAAGGAACTATGTTCTTCGTCAGGTTATTTTGAAAAAAACAAAATAATATCAAAAACATCAAAACAAACAAAGACAATAACCAAACCAAGGTAGATAAAGATTTCACATTTTGCACATAAGGGAGTTATTTATGCCGTTACTTTTTTTTTTGTTTATGAGCTCGTCATTTATAAAAGGTCATATTTTTTTGGTTTATTTGGATTAAGGACGCGTCAACCGTTAGGTCATAATGCACCACTCTAGCCTAAGGGATATGGGGAGGAGGAGCCCATGCTGGTCAGAACCAGCCACGGGTAAGGGGAGGAAGGAGGTTTCTCACGTCGCGGTCGTCATTGTCTTCGTCATCGTACGTGGTGTCATTTTCGTCATCGTCGTCGAGGGGTCGTCGAGGGAAGGGGGCAAAGTCCCCGACGACGATTGCCAGTGCTCGCCTCTATGTACGGGGAGTAAAATACTACTCTTCATACTATAGCTGATGTTTGCGAGGTGGACTTTTTCTCTTGAATCGCCATTTACGATTAGCAGAGCCATGCTCTGGGCCAAATTCTACCCCGGGCCCAGACGGGGGCCAAAGTAGATAAAGATTTCACATTTTGCACATAAGGGAGTTTTTTTATGCCGTTGCTTTGTTTTTGTTTATGAGCTCGTCAATTATATAAGATCATATTGGAAGTGATGAAAATGTTATGCTGGTCAGAACAGTCACGGACGGGAGAGGGTAAAGAAAGAGTTTCTCACGTAACGGCCAGAGCTCGCCTCTAGTTTCCGGGAGTCGTAATTGTCTGATTGTCTAAATACACTTACAGAAACTCATCACTCATCAGTCTAGAGTTCGGATCGTGAAATTTCCTTACAAATCATATCCTGTTGACGTTCTGGGGTCCGGCATCAAAAGAAACGACGCCGTGAGAAAATAGGGCGCTTCAACCGGGAAGGTCATTTTGCGCCGCCTATGATATTAAAAGTTGTTCAATTGAGTTTGGTGATATATTTTTTATTAGTTTTACGTTTATAAAGAAAAGAAAATCGTAGAGATGATAGGGATAACAAAAGTAAAATTTGGTAGAAAATCAATTTGTTAACACGCAGGTGTGATTTTACTATAAGTTTTGTGTGTATTTTATTTTCTAATCAATGTTGATTTATTCCTAATATTTATTTCTTATTTTCTGTTACAGGTAAGTTCCACATAGCGAACGTGTTCTTGCGATGAAGGTAAGTGTAATAATATGCGTCTTTGATAACGGGCGGTTGATTAAGGACGCGACAACCGTTAGGTCATAATGCGCCACTCTAGCCTAGGGGATATGGGGTGGAGGGACCATGCTGGTCAGAACCAGTTACAAGTAGGTGGAGGATAGGGGGTTCTCACGTTGCGGTCGTCATCGTCTTTGTCATCGTCAACGTTTGTTGTGTAAATTGTCATCGTCGTCGAAGAGGTCGTCAAGGGAAAGGGGAAGTATCTCCGACGACGACCGCCAGAGCTCGCCTCTAGAATCAGGGAGTTATATACCACCCTTCAAACTAGCTAATGTTTGCAAGGTGGACTTTTTCTCTTGAATCGCCTCTTACGATTAGCAAAGGAATGCTCAGGGCCAATTCTACCCCGGGCCCAGACAGGGGTTCTTCTAGCACAATTATGATGTACGGTTTAAGGTACATCGAATGTGTCCACATATGGGAACAACCTTTTCTCTGGTTAAGAGATATCCGTTAGTAAGACGTGTGTGGCCTATTCGAAGAATTCTGGACAATACCACCTCTTCTCTACGTGAGAGTCGAGACGTAGGAGGACAAATTTTATCAGTCAGTGTGGGCATCACACTACGCAATTTGTTATTTTGCGCCACATCCCAAGATGCTTGTCGCAAATCCAACAATCGTTGCTTGAATCCACTCTTGATGTCTGGAACGGGAACCAGATTAAAATCAACGTATCGACGCTGGGAAGCTTCCTTAGCAGCCCTATCAGCGTGTTCATTTCCCTCTATGGCCACGTGTCCAGGTATCCAGCAAAACTCTATTATAAAACCCTTAGAGTTTAGTTTTTCTAAATAGAATTTGATGTCTTGTACCAAATGTCTTGAAAACACGAGTTTTGTAGCTTGAAGTGAACTCAAGCTATCTGAACACAACAGGTATTATTCACAACCTGTGAAAACCGACACACGTCGCTTAGCCTGAAACATTAAGTTAAGGTGGAGCAATAAAAGGCACTTTCAACCTTCTTGTCAATTTTGGAGGCATCTGTGATTACCAAGTAAACCTTTGATGTTCATGGCAAATCTTTCTAAAGTTAATTTTGAATACACTGTAGCAAGTAGAGTTTTTAACAAAACTATAAAGATCGAATCTAATAATCGGCTCTGGTGTAAACCAGGGCGAGTTATTGCTAAAAACAATATTAAAGCCTTTTGGCATAATTAATTCTATATGATTAACAATTTCAGTGAGTATATTATACTACCCAACATACAAGCTGATGTTTGCTAGATGAACGTTGTCTCTTTCCTCGCCTTCTAAGATACGGAGAGCCATGCTCCGGGCCACACTCCACCCCTGTATTTCAGCAGCTAGTTGTGCGACAACTTCCACATCAAATTAAAAGTCTTCCCGCTGGTTAATGATTGTTTATCCCTGGCCGCTAAGGGAGTCGTATTGCCCGGCGTGTGCGTGGACTCTACTAGCTGATGTTTGCTAGATGAACGTTGTCTCTTTCCTCGCCTTCTAAGATACGGAGAGCCATGCTCCGGGCCACACTCCACCCCTGTATTTCAGCAGCTAGTTGTGCGACAACTTCCACATCAAATTAAAAGTCTTCCCGCTGGTTAATGATTATTTATCCCTGGCCGCTAAGGGAGTCGTATTGCGTGGACTCTGCAGTATTCAGTGCGGCGGTCTAATTTCATTACTCCGTGCGTAGCTCAAGGAACTAGTGTTGCTGGATCTGCCTCATATTGTCTCGTCCTAGAGCAAAGGTAACCTACAGAGAGCTTTCACAGCGTCCGACTATAGGGGATTTGCCCATGCGATTCACTTGTTATTGTACTGCTCTTGTTAACAGGTGAACCATAAGGTCATATTCGTTAATAAATTTCGTTGGTTGGTTTAATGGCGTGCAAACCATAAGGTCTTTTTTGTATTCCATATGGAAATTTCACCCGACGACGACGTGCGACACTAGGGCGCCCCAACCGATTAGATCGTATTGCGCCACCTGTGATATTGAAAGTAACTGAAATGAGTTTATGGTGTGTTTGATGATAATATTATTTTCTAAGTTTATTCATGAAAGACAATGATGGTGGTGATAGTAATAGCAAAAGAAAAATGATTTGTTGGAATGGAAATAATAAATAACAGAAATGTGTTTGATGTTGATTAAATTTTGTTAAAAAGGATTCCTTTGAATGAGAAATTTCGAAAGTTTGTCGCCTATTATTCATATGATAGAAGCTATTTATACAATTGGGAGAGATTTCCTGTACAAGGTGTACTATTTGCCAATTTTAACGTATGGTGCTGTGACTTGGACGTTGGGAGTGAGGGACTCGAATAGGATACAAGCTGCATAAATGAAATTCATATGGAGTGAAGCGGGTGTATCTAAGCTTGAAAAAATCAGGAGTTAAGATATTAGGAATAGAGTTGGTGTTGACAAGCTTCGGTTAAAAATAAGAAGATAAAGATTGAGATAGTATGAACACATGAGAAGAATGCATGGAAATAAAGAGAATACCGAGAGCAGAATTTAAAAGTAGAAATATGAACCGAAGAAGACCTGGTAGACCAAGAGAGAAGTGGGAGTAGCAAATAATAAATGATGTTGAAGAGAGAGATGAAAGTTGGGAAGAAGTAGAAGCAGAAATACTATGGGAGAACAGAAGGAAATGGCTTGAACTGGTGGTAAGAAGCAAGAAAGCAGAAGACGATATTGAAGGAAAAGATGAAATGGAAGACGAAGAAATTAAAGGAGAAGAGGACATGACAGGCCCGGCAAGCCGGTGTTAAGAGGACATGACAGTGTTAAGAGGACATGACAGGCCCGGCAAGCCGGTGTTAAGAGGACATGACAGGCCCGGCAAGCCGGTGTTAATGAACTCTGTGTGCAGTGTGCCCTAGAAAATCTGGTACTTGGCCACCCCTGACCCGACTTATGTTGAAAAAAGGTGTAAGAATTTTATTTTTTTGTTTATTTGGATTAAGGACGCGTCAACCGTTAGGTCATAATGCACCACTCTAGCCTAGGGGATATGGGGTAGGAGGGGCCTGTGCTGGTCAGAACCAGCCACAGGTAGGGGGAGGAAACGGGGGTTCTCACGTCGCGGTCATGATCGTCTTTGTCTTCGTTCGTTCTGATAATTGTCATCGTGGTCGGGGAGGTCGTCAAGGAAAAGGGGAAGTGTCCCCGACGTCGATTGTCAGAGCTCGCCTTTAGTTTCGGGGAGTAATAAACTCCGCACTTTCTAGCTGATGTTTGCGAGGTGGACTTTTTTTAAATTCTACCACACGAGAATAATTTATTCGAATTGAAATAAATAAATAAAATAAATGTGTTTTATAGGGAATTACTTTTTGTTAAAATTTTAACTTTGAATGAGAAATTTAGAAAGTTTGTCGCCTTTATTATATGATAGAAGTTATTCATATAATTGGGAGAGATTTAATTACGTGCGCAAGGCATCATATTTGGTTCTCCATGCTGGACAGAACCAGACATGGCCAAGGGAAGGGAACGGGCCAGAGCTCGCCTCTACTTTCGTTGAATACAATACTTTCATACACACTAGCTGATGATTGCGAGATGAACCTTGTCTCTTTATTCGCCTTCTACGATCAGCAGAGCCATGCTCTGTGCCAAATTCTACAATGGGGGCCTACTGGAGTTTGTGAGAATAAATTACTCGAACAACGAAACATTAATTATGTCTTTCACCAGTAGTGTTCTCGTTCACATCTCCGAGATAAAACCAGGTGGAATTTGTTTGTTTTTCAATCTCTACCGTTGTGACGTAACCTCATCCACAAACTGTGACGTTTTAATTAAAACCACGATTTAATAAAATTGCGTCTAATTAAAGTGATGTTAGGGGGCGGCGCCCATTGGAGAATGTCGCCGGAGATGAATTCTACCATTATTCTAGTTCGCGGTTACATTCTTTCGATCTGGTTGGTGTTCACGTGGGAGCGATAATCCCCCCTCCCCCCTCATCTGAGCACCTGAACTCCGACCTCGACTTCGCTGACGTCACGCCAAGTAGACGGTGGCGCTGTGATGTCGCGCCGGACGAGTGAGTGAATTACGAACCACTTTGGTTGAAAGTATGAGTTGACCTCGATGCTTCGTGTCTCATGTCATCTCCGAGGGAGTCACAAGCTCAGGCCACTCACATTCACGTGTAAGGTTCAAGACATCGCAAGGTCTTCTCATATTAATGTTATGTTATTCAATGTTTGTTGATTACTATTCATTTCTGTTTTAAATGTTATTAAATCACCTATATGCCTTTTTACGTAGCTCTAACAACTTGGCAGAAACCAGTGGCGGAACTAGGCACCAGCAGAGCCCGCTAGTTTAGGGTTCCCGTTAACAAAAAATGGTCAAAAAATCATTATTTCAACCTGTTTGGAAAATATTGTATTTGTTTTCGTTGCTAAATTGACCGTTTTTCAATCTAGCGGATATTTAGGAAGTTTAAGTGTCCAAAACACAACACACAAAAACTACATTATTTTGGTATCGCATTCAACCCACAACTTTTTCTAAAACGCTCCAAACGCACTCTAAAAACCTTATTTTTAAAATTTTCGCTTACAGCGGTATTGTTAGGGCCTCCGCCCCCAACCCTCCGTGATTGGTCCCAAAATAATACCCGGTATGAAAAGCCGGAATTCAACAATGAGCCTATGTATATGTGTGTTGGGGTGGGTCCATGATACATATAAGTATAAGTTCTGCCACTGAAAGGATCATACAGGAAAAGTAAGGAAAGGACGACGTGAGGAACAAGGGCGCGTACACCGGTTAGGTTAAAATGTGTTTAATGAAGTTTTTTTATAAATTGTAGTTCTAATTTGTTTGTTTTTTAAGTTTATTTGAATAAGGGCGCGTAAACCGTTAAGTCATTATGCGCCACTAACTAAACTAAAGGGATGTGAGGAGTAAAATCCCATGCTCATCAGAACGAGCCACAGGCAAGGGGAGGAAATGATCGTCGTGGTCGTCACCGTCTTTGTCTTCGTTCGTGCTGTCATGGTCGTCATCGTCGGAGAGGTCATCAATGGAATTGGGGGAAGTCCCCGACGACGACCACTAAAGCTCGCCTCTTATTTCGTGTTTTTTAAAAGTGTATTTGGATTAAGGGCGCGTCAACCGTCAGGTCATAAGGCGCCACTATGGCCTAGGGATATCGTGAGAAAAATCTCATACTCGTCAGAGTTTTTTTTAGTTTATTTGGATTAAGGACGCGTCAACCGTTAGGTCATAATGCAACACTCTAACCTAGGGAGGGGGGGGGGGAACAAAGCCCATGCTGGTCAGAACCAGCCACAGGTAAGGGGAGGAAAGGGGGGTTCTCACGTCGCGGTCGTCATTGTCTTTGTCATCGTTCGTTGTGTCATTGTCATCGTCGTCGAGGGGTCGTCAAAGGAAGGGGGCAAGGTCCCTGACGACGATTGCCAGAGCTCGCCTCTAGTTTCGGGGAGTAATTTACTCCCCTCTTACTACCTGATGTTTGCGAGGTGGACATTTTCTCTTGACTCGCCTTTTACGATTAGCAGAGCCATGCTCTGGGCCAATTCTACCCCGGGCCCAGACGGGGGCATACTCGTCAGAACTATAGCCACAGGTAGGGGGGCGGAAAGGGGGGTTCTCACGTCGCGGTCGTCATAGTCTATGCCATCGTTCGTTGTGTCACTGTCAAAGTCTTCGAAGAGGTCGTCAATGGAAGGGGGAGGTCTCCCCGACGACGATTGCCAGAGCTCGCCTCTAGATTCGGGTAGTAATATACTCGCCCCTCTTACGAGCTGATTTTTGCGAGGTGGACTTTTCTCTTAAATCGCCCTGTACGATTAGCAGAGCCATAAGAGCGTTTGACTACGACAGCATGGGGAACAAGGGCGCCTAAACCGAGGAGGTTAAAAAGTGCGCCGCATTTGATATATTAGATTTATAAGCAGTGAATTTTGAATTTGTTTTTGTTTATTTATATTTATTTTTAACTTTTTTCTAAGTCGCTGTCGAAATGATATCACGTAATGAACATTGTTACAATGATTAAACTAAGAAAGATTTTATATACAAAATATTTTGTAATGACGAGCATTAAATTTGGTTTTTTTTATTTTCTTGGACTCAGGGCGCGTCAACCGTTAGGTAATAATGCACCACTCTAACCTAGGGGGGGTGGGGCCATGCTGTTCAGAACCAGCCATTAGTAAGAGGAGGAAAGGGGGGTTCTCAGGTCACGGTCGTCATCGTATTCGTCGTCGTTCGTGTTATCATGATCGTCGTCGTCGCCGGGGAGGTCGTCAAGGAAAGGGGGTGAGTTCCCCGACGACCATGCACCGCCAGAGCTCGCCTCTAGTTTCAGGTAGTAGATTGTGCCATGTATATATTACGTTTGTTATTACTCTTATTCAGTTTCCTCTGCTAGTGTTGAAGTACACACCCATCTTGATTTGTGCCCTCTGAGTGCGCTAAGCTAAACATGATTACAGCGTTGTGCTGTACGAGTGGTACATGCTAACGAGTAAAGTCGGCCGCGCCGGGAGACCAGAGACACAGCTACAGAGTTATCAAATTACCGGGGGCCCCGCCCTTTAAGGGAATAGAGACTAATAAATTTAGTTTACACATAAATCTCTGGCGCGCGCGGTCGGTGCTTTTTGTTCGCGACTTTCTCAGAACGACTTGAGTAATACGCACGAGTCCTGAGATTCGTTATTTGCTAACTCTGTAAATCAGATTGCTCAACTTTTTAAGCTGGGAAAGGAAGGTTTTCACTTCACATTCAGTCATAAGTTTTCACTTTATTTGATTTAATTTAGTTTATACGAGTTAAGGACGCGTTAATCGTTATATCACTTATTGTTTATTTCAGGCCATTGATACGCGAAACACATAAAGTTTTTTATGTTTTGATATATTTAATCGACGACGTGAGAAACTAGGGCGCTGCAACCGGTTAGGTCATATTGCTCCGCCTGTGATATTGAAAATTATTTAAATGAGTTAATGGTGTGATTGATGTTGTATTTTTTTGTATTATTATTAAGGATGCGTCAACCGTTAGGTCATAATTCACCACTCTAACCTGGGGGGGGGGGAGGGGCCCATGCAGGTCAGAACCAGCCACGGGTAAGGGAGGAAAGGGGGTGGTCGTCATCGTCTTTCTCATAGTTCGTTGTGTTATTGTCATCGTCGTCGGGGGGTCGTCAAGGGAAGGGGGCAAGGTCCACAACGACGGTTGCCAGAGCTCGTCTCTATTTTCGGGGAGTAAAATACTTCCCTTAGCTGATGTTTGCGAGGTGGACTTTTTCTCTTGAATCGCCTTTTACGATTAGCAGAGCCATGCTCTGGGCCAATTCTACCCCGGGCCCACACGGGGTAACAAAGGGAAGGGGAAGGGTTCTCCGACGACGATTTTCAGAGCTCGCCTCTAGATTCGGGGAGTATTATACTACCCTTTGGAATACCCATGGGTGAAACTCTTCCCCGGGTTCAGACGGATTTCCCTCCGTCTTGAATGTATCGTCTACCAGTACCGTAACGTCATCGCCTTCTTGCGACAACAGAGCCAGGCGAGCGCGTAAAACGACGACGTGAGAAACTAGGGCGCTTCAACCGGTTAGGTCATATTGCGCCGCCTGTCATAATGAAAGTTGATGAGATGAGTTAATGGTGTGTTTGATGATTAGATTGTTTTCTAAGTGTTTATATATATATATATAAAAGTAATCGGTTTTTCGGTTTCAATGCTACGGATATTTTCGTTGGGCCGACGTTTCGATGAGATTTCACCCATCATCTTCAGGGCCAATACAACTTTAAATATTAAAAACGGAAACAACTCACTATTGATAAATACAGAACAAAACTAGAAAGAAAAAACAACAAAAGTCAACAAAAGAAATCACTACACACAAATCCGATTACTTTAATACATATCGGCCACGAAAACCTTAAAAACAATATTTATTATATATATCCACATATAACAAAATAAAATGTTTTTGTTTTTTGTTTATTTGGATTAAGGACGCGTCAACCGTCATTTCATGATGCACCACTCTAACCTAGGGGGGGGGGAAGCCCATGCTGGTTAGAACCAGCCACAGGTGAGGGAGGAAAATGGGTTTTCACGTCGCGGTCGTTATTGTCGTCATCGTCGTCGAGGGAGAATCAAGGGAAGGGGGCAAAATTCCCACCGACGATTGCCAGACCTCGCCTCTAGATTCGAAGAGTAATATTCTTCTCTTCTTACTAGCTGATGTTTACGAGCTGGACTTTTTCTCTTGAATCGCCTTTTACGATTAGCAGAGTCATGCTCTGGGCCAATTCTACCGCGGGCCCAGACGGGGTAGAATGATGATGGTGATAGTCGTAATAGCAAAACAAAAGTTTTTTATGTGAATGAAAAATAAAGAAATTTAAGAAATGTGTAAGATGTGAAATAAATTTAATTAATTAGATTACTTTTGATGGTTTGTCGCCGCTATCATGTGATAGAAGTTCTTCATATGATTGGGAGAGATCACAGTGATGTGATGATGTAATACTTCTCCCAAGTGCAATATTATTCAAGTTTAAAGTGCCCAACCTAGGGGACGTTTGGTATAACTTCTGATCGCCCAGTGGTGCCAACACTCGCTTCAGAGTGTCACTAAATTCTACTCTTGGCTTACAAGGAGACGGTTTTATAATCGGGTACGGAAGTTACTTATCACCCAACCCCTCTACGTTGACTTTTTGGCGATGCTATTTTTCAGCCGAGTAGACAATATTTTTAACTGCGAGGACGCCGTATACGTATCACCGAGTTTTGTGCAATTCCGCCCAACATCTGACGCTAAGCCTTGTATTACGGCGCGGCGATGAATTTATCACCAGCTCACAATAAGAATTCTCTGCCTTTATGGCGGTCTTTGACAATGAAACGACGAATTATTTTAGAACTTCAGTTTATTCTTTTAGATTTCGGTCGCGTCAACGTTGTGTCGTAATGCGTCACTCTAAACAACGGGATGTGTACAGTGGACTGACCCGTGCCGGACACGTCCAATACAAACAACACGACGACGTGAGAAACTAGAGCGCTTCGACCGGTTAGGTCATATTGCGCCGACTGTGATATTGTACTTTATAAGTTAGTTAATATAAAACATTTATATTTTTTCAAAGGGATTTTTTTGGTTTATTTGGATTAAGGACGCGTCAACCGTTAGGTCATAATGCACCACTCTAGCCTAAGGAGGGGGGGGGAGAGGAGGGGCCCATGCTGGTCAGAACCAGCCACGGTTAAGGGGAGGAAGGGGGGTTTCTCACGTCGCGGTCGTCATCGTCTTTGTCATCGTTCGTTGTGTCATTGTCATCGTCGCCGGGGGGTCGTCAAGGGAAGGGGGCAAGGTCCCCGACGACGATTGCCAGAGCTCGCCTCTAGGTTCGGGAGTAATATACTCCCCGCTTACTAGCTGATGTTTGCGAGGTGGGACTTTTTCTCTTAAATCGCCTTTTACGATTAACAGAGCCACATGCTATGGGCAAATTCTACCCCGGGCCCAGACGGGGATGTTTCAAAGGGAAAAAAAAAAGTCAGCGGAGACGCAGGGTTGAAAAAAGTAAGCGGAGACGCAGGGTTGACAGGCATGTGCTGGTCAAAACCAGCCACAAGCTTTGGTTTATGCGGATTAAGGACACGTCAACCGTTAGGTCATAATGCGTCACACTAACCTACGGAGGGGGGGGGGGGAGAAGGGGCCCATGCTGGTTAGAACCAGCCACGGGTAAGGGAGGAAGGAGGGTTTCTCACGTCGCGGTCGTAATCGTCTTTGTCATAGTTCGTTGTGTCATTGTCATCGTCGTCGAAGGGTCGTCAAGGGAAGGGGGCAAGGTCCACGACGACGATTGCCAGAGCTCGCCCCTTTTTTCGGGGAGTAATATATAGTACCCTTTTTACAAGCTGATGTTTTCGAGGTGGACTTTTTCTCTTGAATCGCCTTGTACGATTAGCAGAGCCATGCTCTGGGCCAAATTCTACCCCCAGCACAGACGGGGTTGTGCCCTATTCAAATTCTGGACAATACCACCTCTTCTCTACGTGAGAGTCGAGACGTAGGGCTTATTTTTTGCAACCAGGTGCGGATATCAATATAGTCTTTTTTTTTATTAAGGACGCGTCAACCGTTAGGTCATAATGCACCACTCTAGCCTAAGGGGGGTTGGGGAGGAGGGGCCCATGCTGGTCAGAACCAGCCACGGGTAAGGGGAGGAAGGGGGGGTTCTCACGTCGCGGTCGTCATCGTCTTTGTCATCGTTCGTTGTGTCATTGTCATCGTCGCCGGGGGGGTCGTCAAGGGAAGGGGACAAGGTCCCCGACGACGATTGCCAGAGCTCGCCTCTAGTTTCGGGGAGTAAGATACTCCTGTCTTAACCAGCTGATGTTTGCGAGGTGGACTTTTTCTCTTGAATCTCCTTATACGATTAGCAGAGCCATGCCCTGGGACAATTCTTCCCGGGCCCAGACGGGGGGGATATCAATATAAAAGTACTTCGTTAACATTCAAGCAAAATGTGGTTTTGATATTACCAATCCTTCAGCATAAATCATCAACAAGTGAGTGCGCGCATTGAGATGGGCCAAGCTGTGCGTCCCCTCTAAAGCCAAATAAAACCCAAAACTGGAACAGAAAACTTTGACACGTTCGGCGAAACGTTTTGTATGAGCAATGATATTTAACATAGGCTAGATCCCCAGTCGTGGTCCACTTCCGTGACAATTTGAAGCCATCTTGAAATGGTCAGTTTGCACGTTAAGTAGATGGGAACGATTTGTAGCCAAATATTTTTAAAGATGGATATTAAGTTGACAGGTGACCATATTAGCCTTTAACACCAAATGATTAGTAAATTCCCTTATGCAATAACTACTTTTTGTATATGTTTGTTCATTTCCTTGCCGTTCAAGCTAATACCATTTTAAAACAATCCAGATAAATACTTAATCGCATTTAAAACATAACGTCAAGCATGATAAATTGAAGCGGTAAATCGCCATCTTGAAAAGGTCGACGACGACGTGAGAAACTAGGGCGCTTCAACCGGTTAGGTCATATTGCGCCGCCTGTGAAGGAAAGTAAATGAGAAGAGTTAATGCAAGTATGTTTGATGATTAGATTGTTTTCTAAGTGTATAAATAACAAAATAAATTGATGATGATGAAAGTAATAGCAAAATTAAAGTTATGTAGGTCAATTTGTTACGCTCGCGCCTGTGTGGACGTATTGGAGACGGGGATCTATAGCCTACTAGTGTAAAATATAATTCTGTGAGAGTGCATGACTGGTGCTACTTGGGAGAGACTCGTCCTCGCGCTCACTCTCAGGGAGACCATGTTGTTTGCAATCTCGGCTCATACGGAATTTGGAGCACGGGAAATATTTCATTACAGTTTCCCGTAATCTTGCCGCGGTGCATACTTGCAAAACATTAACATGTCAGTGTGGTGCGCAGCTACATTCTTTCCGCGCGTGCTGCTTCATCTCGGGCATACACGGCGATTTTGTACGTTTGTCTGGCGAACTTTTAAGTTAAAGATTAAGATTTAAAGATTATCTGGATTAAGGGCGCGTCAACCTTTAAGTCATAATGCCCCACTGCAGACCAGTGGTTCCCAACTGGTGTGCCATAGCGGTGCTTGTGGAGTGCCGGTAAATATTATCATAATGTATTTGTCTTTACACACAAAATTTCATCAGAAACGACGACGAGAGAAACTAGGGCGCTTCAACCGGTTAGGTCATATTGCGCCGTCTGTGATATTGAAAGTAAGTGAAATAAGTTCAAGGTGTGTTTGATGATAACTTTTTTTTCAACTTTGAAAAACAAATTAAAGGAATTGATAAAAGTAATAGCAAAAGTAAAATTATTAAATCATCTGCAGAGTTGTTTTACTTTTATTATTTCAATTTAGGGCGCGTCAACCGTTAGAGGGGGGATATGGGGAGAAAAGTCCCATGCTGGTCAGATAGAAATATGGTTGATGTAAATTAAATTTTTGTAATATTAAATTTTGTCGCCATTATCAAACCTATGATAGAAGTTCTTCATACGATAGAGAGATATCAGATGCGTGAGCAATGCATCATATTTGTACATTCTGATAACATTTAATGTACGATTAAAGATTGTGTTGGATTCGTTAAGTTTAAGGGCGCGTCAACCGTTAAATCATACTGCAGAAATCTAGCCAAGGGGACACATGATGTAGGGGAAAGGAAGTTCTCACTTCGCGGTCCACTTCGTCCTTGTCATCGTTCGTAAATTGTGTCATTGTCATCGTCGTCGGGGAGGTCGTCAAGGGAATGGGTCGGTGCCCCCGACGACGATTGTCAGAGCTCGCCTCTAGTTTCAAAGAGAAATATATTTCCCTCTTACTAGCTGATGTTTGCAAGGTGGACTTTTTCTCGTCAATCGCCATGTACGATTAGACGAAGCATGTGGAGACAAGGTCCGCGTCTCCCCACCACGTGACACGGTGACGTCAGAGCAGCTATGAAACTCCTCCCTCATGAGATCATCACATCACCCGGCCGGCAAGGAGAAGACTGTCAAGGTTCTTGACCAAACAATATTGACCGCATCATCGTTCGGTCCGTGGTTCAGTTCCGGGTAGAACCATATCGACCAATGGGAGCGCAGCAAGATCTCTCTCGGAAGTGGCTCGCTAAGCCGGAAGTAATGGATGATGTCGAGATATTTCACCGCCGCCTTAAGGGGCCGTTACACTCTAAATCTTTATCACAAGGCGGTGGCTATCAGTCTGACAAACAAACGACGAACATTCTCCACATTTCTTTCGCCTTTGTTTTATTTCGGGGGTTTTCGTAATGACTCGTTTCTTTATTTCGCCAGCCACTCGGTGGTCTACGCAGGGTTTGCCTTGTTGCCGTGAGCTAAGGCATTAGTAGTCTGAGAGCCTCTTGCTTTCACTAATTGAACAACCAGGGAGGAGGTAATCGTTTGATGAATTGGGGGTTTGGGTTTCTTGGGGGAAATTAGTCTTTCTTCTTAGGTTGACCGAGTGGCATAAAATTCATATTAGACAAACGAACGACGTGAGAAACTTGGGCGCTTCAACCGGTTAGGTCATATAGTTCCGCCTGTAATATTGTAAGTTAATGAAATTAAATTGACATTTGTTTGTATGTTGGCCCAATGTTTTATGAATTTCTCAATAACAATGATATGATATAAATGACACTGAAGACAATAGATCTTAAGATTGACTGTATTACACAGTTTCTTGTGGATAATAGCCAACAAAACATTTCTTAGTTAGCAATAAGACGACGACGTTAAATAAATGAATTTTTGTATGATGCCCGCTTTAAGGCAAAAACACGACGACGACGTGAGAAACTAGGGCGCTTCAACCGTTAGGTCATATTGCGCCGCCTGTGAATGAAAGTAAATGAGAAGAGTTAATGCAGGTATGTTTGATGATTAGATTGTTTTCTAAGTGTATAAATAACAAAATAAATTGAAGATGAAGAAAGTAATAGCAAAATAAAAGTTATGTATGTAAATGAAAAGAAAGAAAAGAAAGAAATGTGTAAGATGTGAATTAAATTTTGTTAAATAGATTACTATGGATGAGAAATTTAGAAAGTTTGTCGCCGTTATCATATGATAGAAGTTCTTCATATGATTGGGAGAGATCAAATTGCATGCGCAAGGCATCATATTTGGCACATTCTGCTAGCATATGATGCACGGTTAAAGGTACATCACATGTGTCACATATGGGAATAACCTTTTCTCTGGTTAAGAGATATCCGTGTGTTAGGCGTGTGTGCCCTATACGAAGTCTAGACAATACCACCTCTTCTCTACGTGAGAGTCGAGACGTAGGTGGACGAATTTTGAAACACGTACCAGATTCGAGTGACGACGTGAGAAACTAGGGCACTTTAACCGGTTAGGTCATAGAGCCGCCTGTGATATTCAACGATAATGAAATGAGATAAAAGTGTGTTTGATGATTATATTGTTTTTTAAGTGTATATTTTTTTTCATTTTGTTAAGGGCGCGTCAACCGTTCGGTCATAATGCACCACTCTAGCCTGGGGGGGGAGAGGAGGAGCCCATGCTAGTCAGAACCAGCCACGGGTAAGGGGAGGAAGGGGGGTTCCTCACGTCGCGGTCGTCATCGTCTTTGTCATTGTTCGTTGTGTCATTGTCATCGTCGCCGGGGGGTCGTCAAGGGAAGGGGGCAAGGTCCCCGACGACGATTGCCAGAGCTCGCCTCTAGTTTCGGAGAGTAAGATCCGCTCTTTCTAGCTGATGTTTGCGAGTTGGACTTTTTCTCTTGAATCGCCTTTTACGATTAGAAGCAACATTGTTGGCAATCCGACGACGAACTCAGAAACAAGGGCGCTTCAACCGGTAAGGTCATATTGCGACGACTGTAATATTGTAAGTTGACGAAATGAAATTGACGTTTGTCTAGATGTTGGCCCAATGTTTTATAAACTTCTAAATTACAATGATATGATAAAGATAACACTGAAAACAATAGCATTACGTTAAGAGTGACTGCATTACACTGTTTCTTGTAAATAATAGCATAAGCGACGTAGGATGCCCGCTGTAGAGTATACCGAATATATTTAAACAAGGGAGCGGAGCGACTGAGTGTCTCCATTCAACTCGAACGGCCCTCATTCTGTGATTCTGTGCGTCTGTCTGTCTATCAGCCGAACCGCTAAACAGATTGCGCTGAAATTTTAAACAGACATCCAGTACGAGTTTACTAAGAACTGTTAACAAAATCAGCTAGATCCATTGCGATTTAAGCCATCAATAAATAAAAATGTGATTTTTTAAATTATCGATAGCGTTTGTTTAGTAGCAGCTAGCGGGACGAGGTCTATTGCATGGCTGGCATGGCATATGTGGTAAGCATTTAGCCTACCGCACGGAGGGTTGTTGTTTTTTTGTTCATTTGGATTAAGGACGCGTCAACCGTTAGGTCATAATGCACCACTCTAGCCTAAGGGGGTGGGGGGAGGGGCCCATGCTGGTCAGAACCAGCCACGGGTAAGGGGAGGAATGGGGGTTGCTCACGTCGCGGTCATCATTGTCTTCATCATCGTTCGTGGTGTAATTGTCATCGTCGTCTAGGGGTCGTCAAGGGAAGAGGGCAAGGTCCCCGACGACGATTGCCAGAGCTCGCCTCTATTTTTGGGGAGTAAAATACTACCCTTCATTCTAGCTGATGTATGCGAGGTGGACTTTTTCTCTTGAATCGCCTTTTACGATTAGCAGAGCCATGCTCTGGGCCAATTCTACCCCGGGCCCAGACGGGGGTTCTACAATATAACCCGAAGAGTTTAGTTTTTCTAAACAGGACTGGATGTCTTGTACCAAATTATGACTGTTTTTTGTTTACTTGGATTAAGGACGCGTCAACCGTTAGGTCATAATGTACCACTCTAGTCTAGGGGGGGGGGCTTGCTGGTCAGAACCAGCTACGTTTAAGGAAGGGGGGGGAGGTTTCTCACGTCGCGGTCGTCATCGTCTTTGTCATCGTTTGTTATGTCATTGTTATCGTCGTCGGGGAGGTCGTCATGGGAAGAGGGAAAGGTCCCCGACGACGATTGCCAGAGCTCGCCTCCAGTTTCGGGGAGTGATACTCCGCTGTTACTAGCTGCAGATGTTTAACGAGGTGGACTTTTTCTCTTGAATCTATTTTACGATTAGCAGAGCCATGCTTTGGGACAATTCTACCTCGGACCCAGACGGGTTAGCCACGGTTAAGGGGAGAAAATGGGGGAATTCCTAGCTACTGGCGGAAAAGATGAGTGGATTTGGATTCATAGTTTAAGAGCGCGTCAACCGTTTTCATATTGCACCACTCTAGCCTAGGAGATTGTTTGGTTTATTTGGATTAAGGACGCGTCAACCGTTAGGTCATAATGTACCACTCTAGCCTAAGGGGGGTGGGGGGGGAGGAGGGGCCCATGCTGGTCAGAACCAGCCACGGGTAAGGGGAGGAAGGGGGGTTTCTTACGTCGCGGTCGTCATTGTCTTTGTAATCGTTCGTTGTGTCATTGTCATCGTCGCCGGGGGTCGTCAAGGGAAGGGGGCAAGGTCCCCGACGACGATTGCCAGAGCTCGCCTCTAGTTTCGGGGAATAAGATACTCCGCTCTTTCTATAGTCCGGAGGATTACTGTAAAAAATCATAACAATCGTGCACTTTGGGGTAGAAGCCTGCAATTTTGTGGACACACTCCACATACCAATAGGATCATTTTGAGAAATAGAGGCATTTCTGATCGGCCCCAGGGGGGGAATCCCCCCCCCCTTTGTAAAAATTAATAAGAATTGTGCATTTTGGACCAGAAGCATGTAATTTGGTCGACACACTCCACATAAGCATAAGATCATTTTCAGGAATAGAGGCATTTCTGATGCCCCCCTTCCCCCTGAATAAGTCCCGAGTATTTCTGTAAAAATTAATAAGAATTATGCCTTTTTGGCTAGAAGTATGAAATTTGGTGGATACACTCTACATACCCATGTGATTATTTTTAAAAATAGAGGCAATTCTGATCGGCCCCAGGGGGGGAATTCCTCCCTCCCCCTGAATAAGTCACGAGTATTTTTGTAAAAATTAATAAGAATTGTGCATTTTGGACCAGAAGCATGAAATTTGGTCGGCACACTCCACATAAGCATAAGATCATTTTAAAAAATAGGCATAGGGCGGCATGCCCCCCCTGGGGCCGATCAGAAATGCCTCTATTTCTTAAAATGATCCTATGGGTGTGTGGAGGATGTGTGCCAAATTTCATGCTTCTACCCCAAAATGCACGATTCTTACAGTAATCCTCCGGACTACTAGCTGATGTTTGCGGGGTGGACTTTTTCTCTTGAATCGCCTTTTACGATTAGCAGAGCCATGCTCTGGGCCAATTCTACCCCGGGCCCATACGGGGTAAAAGAGCCTAGGGGATATGGGATGAAGTCCCATGCTGGTCAGAACCAGCCACGGGTAAGGGGAGAAGATGGAGGGAGTACTAGCCACTCGCGGAAAGGATGAGTGGTTTTCAAAATAATAAACCTTAATTGCTTATAAATCAAACAGCATGGAGGTGATAGTAATGGTTTGAAAACCTTCCATGCAGTTATATTGAGAAACTTTTCACCCTACATCGAAGCTACGACGACGACGTGAGAAACTAGGGCGCTTCAACCGGTTAGGTCATATTGCGCCGCCTGTGAATGAAAGTAAATGAGAAGAGTTAATGCAGGTATGTTTGATGATTAGATTGTTTTCTAAAGGGCCATTCACAACCAACTTAGTAGCTAACTTAGCCTCTAACTTAAAGGTTTGTCTTATGGAAAACAACACGTCTGTTCATGACCAAACTTAGCCTTTAACTTACATTTATCAGCAACCGAATGTTTGCAAACTCCAAGGTTTTACTTAGCAGCTAACTTAACATTAAGCTTTCAACGAATCAGAGAGAGACTCGAGCCGACAATTTCCGGTCATATCCGATTGAAAACGTAAACAAACAGCAAAAATGGATCCCAAGGAACATCAGCTATTGTTCGATGAAAAGCTATTGAACGAATTCATGAAAAGGCCACTGCTATATGTAAAATCTTCGTCTTTATACAAAGATAAGAATATAAAAGAAAACATTTGGCTATCGATTGGGGCAGAAATGTCAACTGACCGTCAGTATTATTAACGTTTATTGCGGTACTAGGCTGCTAGCCCCCAGGTAGGGCTAGGCCATGTGAGGTTATGTAAGGCTTACTTCACGTTGTCTTAAATAAATACGTTTATTATTTTTACCATCAATTATTGTTTAATAACTGTACAGTCTATAGTCAATCAATTCTATAATGCTACCTAAGTAGAGCTAGGCTAGGCCTACTTACTGAATGCATGAATGTTATTGTATGTCAAGCATTGGCGCGATAAAAGTAAATAACTGCAAATCTGTGTTGTGATTGGTTTAAAAACATCTATCAAGCACAGCCACCTAAAGTTAGAGGCGACGGTAGCTGCTAAGTTAGAGGCCTAAGTTGGTTATGAATGAGCCTTTAGTGTATAGGTTGGCTGAATAGGAATATTGTCGGCAGATGAAAACCAACCAGCTTAGACGTCCAAACCGAAGGCCAAGATTATGATTCTTACTTATCTCACAGAACATCAAGCCCGATTACTAGTTTCAAAACGCAGAGAAAAGTTCTTCGAATGTTATGAGCACTAATTGCGATTGATCTGCTTCACGAATAACTAGATAAAATGTAATTTAGTCTAGAAGAAATCAAACACGACTGGAAAATTGTAAAATGCGATCAAGATGAACGGCGTGGCTTCTGTTTCCTGAACAATGCCTTATCCACCGCCCTCTCAATACAAAACATTATTTCCCTACGCGGATGCGACGAAGAACGCGTTTGTGGTGCCCCGCAAAGAAAATAGTGCGCATGTTCGCAGCAAAGAACTCAGAAACTCAGATAAAACCACCTTTATACCATTCAAACTCTATGGCCTCTCTGCCAACTGTTATAATTATGTATACACTCGCGTTGATGGATGAGTGTGTGGAATATTACTTTACATCTTGTTTTGAGTTTTATGTTATGGTCAATAGTACCAAGTTTTGTCAATCAGTTCACATCGAGATATCTGCCTCGTATTTCCAAAATATTATAACAAGCAAATTAAGATTTTTGGGCTCTTAATCAGTGGGAGGGACCATACCGTTAATTGCTTCTATTATTTAGAAAACTTTTCAAACTAATCGCGAGTTTCAATAATTTAAAACTTTGTGCTTTTTACTTAGAAAGGAACAAATTTTTATTTAAGAATATTAATATATATTAAAAGAACTAACTGGGAACAGTTAAGAGGTCTGAGGGCGCTGCCCCCAATTTAGCCCTCAGAAACTTTTTTCGCGGGTGGTCGCTCAGGGGGTGGTTGGGAGTCGGACTGGTGGGGGGTTAAGAAAATAGTGCTAAAATAATTATAATGAGGTGTAAAAATTTTGTTTAATAAAAACTTATTAATATGAGAACATTGGATGCAACAAAACATATTTTAGAGCAATTTGTCAACACGCATAAAATTAACATTTAACACGGAATATTATTTGGAATAAGGACGCGTCAACCTTTAGGTCATAATGCGCCACTCTAGCCAAGGAGATATGGGGAGGAAAGTACCATGCTGGTCAGAACCAGCCATGGGTAAGGGGAGGAAGGGGGTTTCTCACGTCGCGGTCGTCATCGTCTTTGCCATCGTTCGTTGTGTCGTTGTCATCGTCGCCGGGGGGTCGTCAAGGGAAGGGGGCAAGGTCCCCGACGACGATTGCCAGAGCTCGCCTCTAATTTGGGGAGTAAGATACTCCGCTCTTACTAGCTGATGTTGGCGAGGTAGACTTTTTCTCTTGAATCGCCTTTTACGATTAGCAGAGCCATGCTCTGGGCCAATTCTACCCCTGGCCCAGACGGGGACTCACGTCTTGGTCGTCATCGTCATCGTCGTCTTCGTCTTTAGGGAAGCCTTGAAGGGAAGGGGTAGAGGTCCCCGACAACGACCGCCAGGGCTCGCTTCTAGTTTCGGAGAGTATTCTCCCCAACAGATGACACATGCTCTAGGACAACTTCTACCCCGGGCGTAGATAGATCACACCAAAAAACGTCGACGTGAGAAACTAGGGCTCTTCAACCAATTAGGTCATATTGCGCTGCCTGTGATATTGAAAGTTGATGAGATGAGTTTGTAACAGTGTGTAAATCGTAATTCATCACATGATTAACAGTGATAACCTGCCCACGCGCGCAAGCCAAAGATGCACACCTACCCAGACCAGTTAACCTTGTCTCTCTCGCTCTCTCGTCATGAGAACCATCGCACATCAGCTGCTCTGACCTTTGAACATGTAACTTGTTTGTATTCTATACTGTTTACATCATATTCATACTGTAATGATACTGTTATCTATAGTTTTGCTGGTAAGGAGAGGACACTGTGAATGTGTGCGGTCACTGTTGGTCGGGTTGTGTCTAGGGTGGATCTCCGTGTCGTCTGCTCTATGCAGGATAGGCGATGTTGTTTGATTCTAAAACATTGTGAGTGTTTGATTCTCTGTCTGTGAGACCTGGAACTTGTTGGGAAGTGCGGAACAGTGTTGCGCGTGCGATTCCATACCCCTCAACTGGAACGGTTGTAACGTTGTAGCTTCTAATTAGTTTCACAACCAAGTGGGACATTGTGGAGACCCTGGACGGTTTGACAGTGCACCGTGTAGCCCTTCACCACAGCGACCTCTTAGGCCGGATCAAGACAGGTACTTCGGACAACCGACCCATCATCGTTCACAGCAACTCTGTAAGGTTTGTTTGTTTGTTTGTTTGAATTAGGGACGCGTCAACCGCTAGGTCATAATGCACCACTCTAACCTAAGAGAGGGGGAGGGAGAGGAGCCCATGCTGGTCAGAACCAGCCACGGGTAAGGGGTGGAAGGGGGTTTCTCACGTCGCGGTCGTCATCGTCTTTTGTCATCGTTCGTTGTGGCATTGTCATCGTCGCCGGGGGATCGTCAAGGGAAGGGGGCAAGGTCCCCGACGACGATTGCCAGAGCTCGCCTCTAGTTTGGGGAGTATAAGATACTCCGCTCTTACTATGTTTGCGAGGTGGACTTTTTCTCTTGAATCGCTTTTTACGATTAGCAGAGCCATGCTCTGGGCCAATTCTACCCCGGGCCCAGACGGGGGGAATAGTATGCCAGTGTTACTCTATTTATTTATTTATTTATTTTATTATTATCAGTGGCGTATAACTTCGAATCAGGGGCCCCCGGGCAAAAACAATTGTGTGCCTCAGTGGTGTCAGACAGTAACACGTTCTCTCGTGGGTGTTAAGTATACATAATTGCGTATAATAATATGGGATTTTTTTCGATTCAGAGTATGATAAGGAGAATTTTAACGAGTTAGCGGCATGTTTTTTTATATCATTTTGTTAATGGCGACATGATGATGAAGGATTATTGTTGTGATTCTGAAAAATTATATTATGTTCTTTGACAATCTTTGAGCATCGGCGGCCGGAATGATAATATCATTAGTTAGCGAGTGACACTCACACCTGAGTGATTTTATGGCTTGACCCCCCCCCCCCCCCCCAGTAATGGGTGACATCAAGTGGGGGGAGGAGGGTTTCCAAAACACTCCCGTTCATACGCCCCTATATGGACGTCTACGTGAGAAACTAAGGTGCTACAGCCTATTCAGCCAATGCAAGCAAGAACCTTTAAAAGGTCATTTCGATGAAGGGCGCGTCAACCGTCATATCATAGTATATCACTCTAGCCTAGGAGATATGGGAGCTAAGAGGGAAGTGGGAAGGAATGTTCCATGCTGGTCAGAGCAACGGTCACAAACAAACGACTACGTGAGAAACTAGAGCGCTTCAACCGGTTAGATCATATTGCGCCGCCTGTGATATTGAAAGCTGATGAGATGAGTTTTTTTGTTATTTTGTTTCTTTATTTGGTGACGCGTCAAACCGGTAGGTCATAATGCACCACTTAGGCCTAGGAGATATATAGGGTATGGACCCATGCTGGTCAGAACCAGCCACGGGTAAGAGGGATGACAGGAGGGTAGCACATCGTGGTCGTCATCATCTTTGTCAATGGTCGACGACGACGTGAGAAACTAGGGCGCTTCAACCGGTTAGGTCATATTGCGCCGCCTGTTTTTATGACAATTGACTATGAGTTAATGGTGTGTTTGATTATTATTTTTATTATAATTACAATTACAATTACAATTATTATTACAATTATTATTTTTATTATTATTATTATTATTATTATTATTATTATTATTATTATTATTATTATTATTATTATTATTATTATTATTATTACCATATATACAAGAGCGCAAGCCGCAAATGACTACAGAGTTCCTTTGACAGCAAACAAAATGGTGAGCAATCTCTGCAGGTTAGTGTGCCGCAGAGTTTTAATCTCTTGCCGCCGGAATTAAAAGAATTGGATAGGAATTGAGCCAAGTCAAGAAAAGAGTTAAAGAGTTTCTTTTGTCCAATTTAATGTAGAATTTGTTACATTATTTTTCGTTTCCTTTTTTTTCCAGAGCTCTTTTTGTATGAGTAACTGTTCATTTTATTATTGTGTTTTGTTATTCAAATTTGAATTGTTTAATAAGTTTTTATAATTTATATTGTTAAAACATTATGTAGGAATTAGCCATGGAATCTGCATTCCGTATCTAGCATGTAACTTAATAGTATGTAATAATTATTTTCATAAGAATATAACCCACAGACAAGCTTATCAAAGCTTTGTGGGCAATCGAATAAATTGTAATTATTAATTCTGTAAGAAAACTTTATTGCTAATTAAAAAAAAAAAAAAAAAAAAAAATTATTATTATTATTATTATTATTATTATTATTATTATTATTATGATTATGATTATTATTATGATGATGTTTATTATTATTATTATTATTATTATTTAAGAGTTTTCTAAGTGTATAAGTAACAAAAGAAATAATGATGACGAAAGTAATAGCAAAACAAAAGTTATGTATGGGAATAAAATAAAAGTAATTAAAGAAATGTGTATGAAGCTAATTAAAGTCTGTTAAATAGATTACTCTGGATAAGAAATCTGGAAAGTTTGTCGCCGTTATCATATGATAGAAGTTCTTCATATGATTGGGAGAGATCAAATTGCATGCGCAAGGCATCATATTTGGTACATTCTGCTAGCATATGATGTACGGTTAAAGGTACATCACATGTGTCACATATGGGAATAACCTTTCCTCTGGTTAAGAGATATCCGTGAGTTAGACGTGTGTGCCCTATTCGAATTCTAGACAATACCACCTCTTCTCTACGTGAGAGTCGAGACGTAGGTGGACGAATTTTGTTAGTCAATGTGGGCATCACACTACGCAATTTGTTATTTTGCAACACATCCCAAGATGCTTGTCGCAAATCCAACAATCTTTGCTTGAATCCACTCTTGACATCTGGAACGGGAACTAGATTGAAATCAACGTCGCGACGCTGGGAAGCTTCCTGAGTCATTTCATCGTCGTAGGTGTGAAGGTGTCCCCGACGTTATTGCCAGAGCTCGCCTCTAGTTTCAGGGAGTAAAGAACTCCCTTAATACCCTTAATACTAGCTGATGTTTATGAGGGATTTTTTTTTTGGTTTATTTGGTTTAAGGGCGCGTCAACCGTTGATCATAATGCGCCACTCTAGCCTAACGGATATGGGGATGAAAGGCCCGTGCTTCTCAGAACCAGCCACGGGTAAGGGGAGGAAAGTGGGAAGTTTCTCTAGGTGCCGGCTAGAGCTCGCCTGTAGTTTCGGGATGTAATTCTCGTGTACATGCTGATGTTTGCGAGATGATCTTGATGCAATGTCCTTTCTTGCCTGTTACGATTAGCAGAGCCAGGTCCGTGATTAATTTGTACCCCGGGCCCAGACGGCGTCATGTAGGCCAAGCCCCTATGCTGCTTAGAACCAGCCACAGCCGGAAGGCCTACGTAGGCCTAAGTCTGGAATCGCAACAGTATTGACTTTCCAGCAGAAAGGCAGAGCTTGTAATAATATCTCACACTTGAACAGCGTCCGTACTATCACTCAATGGTAGGCCTACTATGAACGTGCTCCGAGTGGCTACACAAGGAAATGCCAATACTTTCAACCGATCTAATCTTGAACCCAAGAGACTAACCGTTCCTCTGCTTGCTTCATTATTTCCGTATGATTGATCAATATACATCAGTATTCGTAATAATACCGATAGATTGTCAGCATTTATCCTTTTCTTGTTACAAAACTTAATTTAAACCAGACGACGCCAACTTTCTCGTCAAGAAGAAATGAAACATTAGAATGTGCAAAATGTTTCAACAATGCGTCTCCACAGCCTTGTTGACGGGAAGTCTCAAGATTCCTGCGCGGTTTATTTCTATATTACCAAGAGGCCGTGGTTTTCTACTGGGCAGTGACTTTTATTATTTATTTAAACTGTAGTCATGGAGTTTATTACTGGAGTATTGCCCGCTGTTCTTTGCGTTTTATTCAATTATATTAATTAATCAACACTGGCTTACTACTACCTACTGAGTTACGATACAATATTTGTAATGTCAGGAAGTTGTTTATTTGTAATGTAGGCCTATTTTTTTATAATATTGATAAAGTTCTGTAATATTAATTTTACAAATATAATGTTTCAATTATAAATAGAGTTAAATTAACGGCGCGTCAACCGTTAGGTCATAATGCATTACTCTCTAGCATATAGGGGATATGGGGAGGATGGACCCATGCTGCACGGCGATTCTCTAACGTCCGCGTTAACGTTAAATATCACTTTAGCGTTAATTAACGATTACATTGCGAGTTTGTGATTCACTATCGAATTTTATCGTCAACTGACGTTAAATGTTACGTCACATTTAACGCGATCCAAACCCGTGCCCTTAGCCTTGCGTTAAAAAAAGATGGAAGATATTTTTTCGATTTTCACCTCCACTTCAAATTTTTTATCATTGAATAATCGTATTTTGAAGTGAAAGCTATCTAAATAATCAATTTTGGGGTTAACCTTTTAATTAAATATACTTATATAGTAATATCAGTACCTCAATTCCGTCAATACAGAATCGATGAATATTCGAGTCAATATATATTGACTTTGTCGAATTGACTTTATTGACAGGGGTGGAAGGGAGGTTTCTCACGTCGCGGTCATCATCTTTGTCATTTTCGTTGTGTCACACTCACTGTCATCGTCGTCGGGGAGGTTGTCAAGGGAAGAGGGTGGTGTCACTGTCCCCGACGACGATTGCCAGAGCTCTCCTCTATAGTTTCGGGAAGTAATATACTCACCTCTTACTGGTTGATGTTTGCGAGGTGGACTTTTTATCTTTAATCGCCTTTTACTATTAGCAGAGCCATGCTCTGGGCAAATTCTACCCCGGGCCCAGACGGGGGTAATTTATTTGAATTAAGGTGTGTCAACCGTTAGGTCATATTGCGCTACTAGCCCAGGTCGTGTGTGTGTGGAGGAAGGCTAATGCTGGTCAGAACCAGCCACAGGTGTAGGGGGATGAGGAAAGAGGGGATTCTTACCTGAACCTGACTGAAAGTTTTTTTTCCCAGGTTTTCCTCAGTCGTTAATGCGAATGCATTGGATTGAGTCCTCTCAAACAGCCCTCGGTCATCCTCACAATTGTCTGGACTCCAATATACCTAGTTAGTCACCTGGGCCCCGATTCATGTACATTTAACCCGGAGTTAGGGCGAGGTAAGGAAGGAATAGGACGGGTTAGGTCGAACCAATGAACAAGCTCTATGTCACTGTATGAATGACGATTAACTTATCACTGCAACTTAGATGATTGTTTCATTGGTTTCCACCGCCTTTCTAACTTAGTAAGTTTGACGACGAATTTTGCTAAATGTCGCCGTGTTTTATTAATTTTGATGTTTAATGAGAATTTTGATGCGAGTGTGTTGTACATCATCGAATTAAAAAAAATACGTATACTCTTGCCGAAAGTTATGGCATACCCTAGGGACTATCGTATTATTTTGATTCAAAATAAAGTTGCAATTAGCCGTCGAAACTTGTAACTTTTTAGGGAAGTGTGTCGAAACATGGCCATGCAGGCTAGGTAAGGCCTAGGGCTTGTCAAACGTGTTTTAGTACTATGCATATTTCCAGGCCTAAAGCCTCCAGGAACAATGGGACTAAGTCTTTTAAAATTATAAATAATTTTCTACAACCTAAGCCTAGGTCGATGCCTGTTTTGTTATTTTTTTGAGCGCAATAACAAATATTTTTCTAGTTTAACAGGCTCAAAAATAAAAATGCCCGCCTATCTGTTTACAAATTTTGGTACCTCCGAGGCAGCATAAATCGGTATTCATGAAGCATTGACTTGCCCTAAACTCTCGCTAACTTTCACACCACCGCTAATCCTGGCTTGCTCGGGGATTAGGTCGGGGTAAGGCCGAGTGGCAATGACTATATTTTTAGGTAAAACAATTTTTTTTTTACAAAATACTAAACAAGAATATCGAAAATGCGTCTTTGTGAGTCGATTCTATTTTAATCGGGAAATTAATAGACATGTAACTTTTTGAATTGTGTCTTGGCATTAACTTGAGGGGCCAATTGTGTGGGAGTGCAAAATCCATTTTCTCCCCACTTTAGGTGTAGTCATTAGTGCCAAAAAGGGCATAAGGATAGGGGCGATATTGAACAGTAAATACATTTTGCCCAAATAAGGGCCTAAATAGTACGTGTCACAAGTTAAAAAGGGCTTATAAACAAAAATATAGGGCTCGAACCCAAAAAATTTCATATTTTTTACAAAAGATTTGGTGCAAGAAATTATTTTGTCGTTGTGCCGTTTTTTTTTTTTACCATATCTCAGCCGGTTGTATGTAGGCCTACTGGTAGTCGACACCCTTTTGTAAATATTCTTTTCCAGACCAAACAACGAAAGTCTGCACGGGGATATAAAGTACACACAAATAACAGACAATAATTTTAAAAATGCCAATTACTGAGTGTAGCATAAAAATAAATAATCAATTATTGGGGCAATTTTAAAAGGTAAAAAGAATTTGGATCAAGCAGGTTCCGAACTGGCGACCCTTTACGTGGTAGTTGACCATGCTACGCACTACTACGCCACGACGCGGCCGTCCTTCGCGTTGGCTTTGAGTGGTACATCGTTGGTCGTGGTTAGCGTACCTGCTTCCAATGCAGAAAGTACAGGGTTCGATTCCCGTCAAAGTCAGAAGATTTTTAACTTCTGATTTGGACTTGAGTCCATCAGTTCTTGTCTTAGGAGTTTGTAAACGGTGCTGTGACTTTAGAGCCGTCCTAGCAACCAAGTAAGTACAAAATAAATTCAGAGTTGTTCTGAATCGGCCTTGTTGTTTCTGGCGTTGATTCGCGGGTGTTCGCACTGTCCATACCACTGATTGCTGTATTTCCTATTACAAATATCGATCTTTGGTTGGTTATCGTCACTCGCTGATTGCGTCGGAGCCTACAGGGTTGGCTTGGTCGCTTGATTTACTGTCCCCCACTGAAAATCAGTTATATAACTGAGGGGAGGGGGTAGACTCTAAATACAATTTATTTATTTTATTTATTTATCGAGGCTCCCCGACGCATTCAGATAAAATCTTTATTTAATGGGATTATTAAGGGCACTTTTTACACTTCAAAGCCTTCTGCCACATCAAATTACTGTTATAATCGACTATTTATAAAGCATGCACGTTATAACTCATTTATTCTGGCGTAATAACATTTGAGGTGAGGTTTCTGCCGTCGTCGGTGCAAATAGCCACTACCTCCGCCTATAACTCTTGGTGTTAGGGAGTATTTGGCTGAGGTAGGGGTAGGGCGAGGTAGCGAGTGTTAGCTCAACGTACATGAATCGGATTTGACGTTGCCCCTCGCTAACTCTTCTTAACCCCTGCCTAACCCTGGGATAAAAATGTACATGAATCGGGGCCCTGAAGAGGGTCACATCGTTTAGCATGTGTACGCTACCGCGAGCATCCTTCCTAACAAACGAAAATGGGATAAACTAAGGCGTTGCACCCAGTAGTTCATATTGGGCCCCTGTGATATTGTAAATACCAGGGTACTTAGTTCGACCCCACGTTTCTGGACCAGACTAATTCGCGAGGCAGTGGAGATCAAGAAAAATCCTAACAACTTTAACAGAGACGATGGCAATAAACTAAGTGCAACGTGCACTCCTGTCGTCAACATAACCTCTCACAATCACGTAACAATCACACCCCACCCGCAGACGTCACAACAAGGGGGTGTAACATCTACCAGCGAGGCTGCAGCCGACGCACACGTGACCAGCCCCACTGCCATTGGTCAAGGCATTCAAACACGATCCCGTACGAGAGGGCAACGAGTAAACGCACTTTCAACAATCAGTCGTCCTGAAGATGGAACACACAGTGGTTCCGAAACGTCGAACTCACACACCAGTAAGTGTAAACACGCGACGCGGCGAAATGACCCGTTGTTCCGATAACAATACTTTTAGGTCCATAAGCTGATGTGAGCGAGATAGACTTGGCCTCTTTTCTTGTCTAGTAGTATAGCAAAGCCTACATTTGGAGTTGACGAAAAAATGCATGAGGAATAACCCGAACTAATCTATTTAGTTTATTTGGATTATGGGCGCGTCAACCGTTAGGTCATAATGCACCACTCTAGCCTAGAGGAGGGGGGGGGCATGCTGGTCAAAACTAGCCACGGGTAAGGGGATGGAAAGGGGGTTTCTCACGTCGCGCTCGTCATCGTCTTTGTCATCGTTCGTTGTGTCATTGTCATCGTCGCCGGGGGGTCGTCAAGGGAAGGGGACAAGGTTCCCGACGACGATTGCCAGAGCTCGCCTCAAGTTTCGGGGAGTAAATACTCCGCTCTTTCTAGCTGATGTTTGCGAGGTGGACTTTTCTCTTGAATCGCCTTTTACGATTAGCAGAGCCATGCTCTGGGCCAACTCTACCCCGGGCCAGACGGGGATGCACCACTCTAGCCTAGAGGATGAAGGGAGGAGGGACCCTTGCTGGTCAGATCCAGCCACAGGTAGACTGAGGAAACGGGATTCTCACGTAGCGGTCGTCATCGTCTTTGTCATCGTCATCGTTCGTTGTGTCAATTGTCATCGTAGTCGGGGAGGTCGTCAATGGAAAGAGGTGTCCCCGACCACGGTTGCCAGAGCTCGCCTCTAGCTTCGGGTTGTAAAATTCTTCCTGCTAGCTGACGTTTGCGTAATGGCCTTTATCTCTTTCCTCGCCTTTTACAATTAGCAGTAATATGGGTCCTCTGGGCCAAATTCTTCCCCGGGGACAGACGGGGGCCGTCATTGTCATCGTCGTCGGGGAATCGTCAAAGGATGGTGGCATGGGCCCGCATACGATTGCCAGAGCTCGCCTCTAGCTTCGGGGTATTATAATACTCCCTTAAATACCAGCTGATGATTGCGAGATGTGCATTATCTCTTTTATCGCTTTTTACGATCAGCATATATACACCGAATACAATGAACCAACGTCGACGTGAGAAACTAGAGCGCTTCAACCGGTTAGGTCATTTTAAGCCGCCTGTGATATTGAAAGTTGATGAGATGAGTTAATGGTGTGTTTGATAATGATTGTTTATTTGTTTGTTTATTTGGATTAAGGACGCGTCACCCGTTAGGTCATAATGCACCACTCTAACCCAAGGGGGGGGAGGGAACCATGCTGGTCAGAACCAGCCAAGGGTAAGGTTGGTTTATTTGGATTAAGGACGCGTCAACCGTTAGGTCATAATGCACCACTCTAGCCTAAGGGGTGGCACGGGTATGGGGAGGAAGGGGGGTTTCTCACGTCGCGGTCGTCATCGTCTTTGTCATCGTTCGTTGTGTCATTGTCATCGACGCCGGGGGGTCGTCAAGGGAAGGGGGCAAGGTCCCCGACGACGTTTGCCAAGCAGCTCGCCTCTAGTTTTGGGGAGTAAGATATTCCGCTCTTTCTAGCTGATGTTTGCGAGGTTTACTTTTTCTCATGAATCGCCTTTCACGATTAGCAGAGCCATGATGAGGTTATATATAAGACTAGGAAAACGCTTAAGTCCCGCCGCGTTGTTGGATGAGCGTAATTGGTGCATTGAGCTGCCATGTGTTATGCGGATTTTCTGTTGTTCTGTCAAAAAATCATTACTAAGTTGAACATTTTTTTTAAATTAAATTAAATTAAAATAAAATTAACCTTAATTTTTAATTTTTTTATTAATCGTAATTTTAAAAAAGGAAAATATCGTAATATTGAAATTTTCTTAAGAAATAATTATTCGATTGCGCACAAATTAAACACGAATATATTAATTCATAAAATTAAGGTTCTGTGAAAAAATCATTACAATAGGACAAAGCATGTAGGTGTTGTAAGTCGAATTTTTTTTTAAAAAATCGAAAAAATCGTAAAATTGCGATTTTCATGAGAAATAATTTTCCGTTTGTGCTCAAAAACGTGGCAGTTCTAAGTTCAGAGATTTCGAAGACCTCCATAAAATTTCATCGCAATCGGAGTATCGGCTTAGCCGGAATCGTGTGGACAAACACACAAAAATACAAAAAGAAAAAAAAAGAAAAAAATACATTCCGGATTTTTTTCTCCAGTGTAGTGAAATGGAATCTTCGCTTCGCTCGCTACGCTCATCCAAAAAGAAAAATGATGATAGTAATAGCAAAAAAAAAAAAAATTAATTATTTAAATGGAAAAAAATAACTAAAATTAATGTGTATGATGTGAATTAAGTTTTGTTTAGTAAATTACTTTGAATGAGAAATTTAGAAAGTTTTTCGCCGTTGTTATGTTGTGTCACTTCTATCACACAAGTTGTGTGATAGAAGTTCTTCATATGATTGGGAGATATCAAATTGGGTTTCGCAAGGCATCATATGGTACATTCTGCTATCATATGATGTAGGGTGAAATTATTTTGGTTTATTTGGATTAAGGACGCGTCAACCGTTAGGTCATAATGCACCACTCTAGCCTAAGGGGGGGGGAGGGGCCCATGCTGGTCAGAACCAGCCACGGGTAAGGGGAGGAAGGGGGGTTTCTCACGTCGCGGTCGTCATCGTCTTTGTCATCGTTCGTTGTGTCATCGCCATCGTCTATTTGTTTATTTTGGATTAAGGGCGCGTCAACCGTTAGGTCATAATGCACCACTCTAGCCTAGGGGGGGGGGGGAGAAGAGGGGCCCATGCTGGTCAGAACCAGCCACGGGTAAGGGGAGGAAGGGGGGTTTCTCACGTCGCGGTCGTCATCGTCTTTGTCATCGTTCGTTGTGTCATTGTCATCGTCGTCGGGGAGGTCGTCAAGGGAATGGGGCAGTGTCCCCGACGACGATTGCCAGAGCTCGCCTCTAGTTTCAGAGAGTAATATACTACCCTTCTTACTAGCTTATGTTTGCGAGGTGGACTTTTTCTCTTGATCGCCTTTTACGATAAGCAGAGCCATGCTCTGGGCCAATTCTACCCCGGCCCAGACGGGGGTCCCCGACCCCCGTCCCGGGATCAGTGTATTCCGAGTACAATGAACCAACGTCGACGTGAGAAACTAGAGCGCTTCAACCGGTTAGGTCATTTTAAGCCGCCTGTGATATTGAAAGTTGATGAGATGAGTTAATGGTGTGTTTGATGATGAGATTGTTTTCTAAGTGTATATATAAGAAAAGAAAATTATGACAGTAATAGCAAAAAAACGTTATTTATTTAAATGGAAATAAATAACTAAAATTAATGTGTATGATGTGAATTAAGTTTTGTTAAGTAAATTACTTTGAATGAGAAATTTAGAAAGTTTTTCGCCGTTGTTATGTTGTGATAGAAGTTCTTCATATGATTGGGAGATATCAAATTGGGTGCGCAAGGCATCATATCGATGGTGAAGAACCAATACCTTCTATCTGCTAAAAAGCAAATTGTTCAGGAGAGCATTAAGACTGATTTAAAAAAAAGTAACTAGTTGGCGGTGGCAGATAGGAGATATTGATGTAAGGTAGTTTTTTGGTTTATTGGATTAAGGACGCGTCAACCGTTAGGTCATAATGCACCACTCTAGCCTAAGGGGGGGAGAGAGGAGGGGCCCATGTTGGTCAGAACCATGTCTGTTTGGAGATGTTTAAGCTTTGTTAGATAGGAGCTATTAGCACCAAAAAATTTGAAATAATTTTCTGTATCCATAAACACCAACATCTCATTTCGGCAGAAAATGGCAGATAGAAGTTAGCCTATTGGTTCTTCACCATCGATATGGTACATATCATATGATGTAGGGTGAAAGGTTTTTGGTCTATTTGAATAATTGAGAACGCGTCAACCGTTCGGTCATAATGCACCACTCTAGCCTAGGGTAGGCCCTATAAGGGAAGGAGGGGCTAATGCTGGTCAGAACCAGCCACAGGTAAGGGGGGAAAGAGGTTTATTTTTGTTTATTTGGATTAGGGACGCGCCAACCGTTAGGTCATAATGCACCACTCTAACCTAGCGGATATGGGGAGGAAGGGGGCCATGCTGGTCAGAACCAGCCACGGGTAAGGGGAGGAATGGGGGTTCTCACGTCGCGGAAGTCATTATCTTCGTCATTGTTCGTGGTGTCATTGTCGTCATCGTCGTCGAGGGGTCGTCAAGGGAAGTTTTTTAAGTTATATTGGATAAGGACGCGTCAACTGTTATGTCATAATGCACCACTCTAGCCTAAGGGGGTGGGGGGGGAGGAGGGGCCCATGCTGGTCCGAACCAGCCACGGGTAATGGGGAGGAAGGAGGGTTTCTCATGTCGCGGTCGTCATCGTCTTTATCATCGTTCGTTGTGTCATTGTCATCGGGAGGTCGTCAAGGGAAGGGGCAAGTTCCTGACGACGATTGCCAGAGCTCGCCTCTTTTTTGGGGATGCTCTCTAGCTGATGTTTGCGAGATGGTCTTGACGCCATGTTCTTTGTTGCCTGTTACGATTAGCCGAGCCAGGTCCTGTAATTAATTTGTACCCCGGGCCCAGACGGCGTCATGTTGGCCTAGGCCCTATGCTGGTCAGAACCACCAACCACAGACGGGTAGCCTACGTAGGCCTGAGTCTGGTATCGCAACTGCGTTGTCTTTCCAGCAGAAAGGCAGAGCTTGTAATAATATCTCACACTTGAACAGCGTACCTTACTATCACTCAATGGTAGGCCTGGTTTTTTATGTTATTTGGGTTAAGGGCGCGTCAACCACTTGGTCAGATTGCACCACTCTAGCGTAGGTGATAAAAGTAGGAGAGGCCTATGCTGGTCAGAACCAGCCACGGGTAAGGGGAGGAAAGTGGGAAGTTTCCCTAAGTGCCGGCCAGAGCTCGCCTGTAGTTTCGGGATGTAATTCTATTCGTGTACATGCTGATGTTTGCGAGATGGTCTTGATGCCATGTCCTTTCTTGCCTGTTACGATTAGCAGAGCCATGTCTTGTGTTCAATTTGTACCCCGGGCCCAGACGGCGTCATGTTGGCCTAGCCCCTATGCTGCTCAGAACCAGCCACAGGCGGGTAGCCTACGTAGGCCTGAGTCTGGAATCGCAACAGCATTGTCTTGCCAGAAGAAAGGCAGAGCTTGTAATAATATCTCACACTTGAACAGCGTCCGTGCTATCACTCAATGGTAGGCCTACTATGAACGTGCTCCGAGTGGCTACACAAGGAAATGCCAATACTTTCAACCGATCTAATCTTGAACCCAAGAGACTAACCGTTCCTCTGCTTGCTTCATTATTTCCGTATGATTGATCAATATACATCAGTATTTGTAATAATACCGATAGATTGTCAGTATTAATCCTTTTCTTGTAACAAAACTTAATTTAAACCAGACGACGCCAACTTTCTCGTCCAAGATGAAATGAAACATTAGAATGTGCAAAATGTTTCAACAATGCGTCTCCACAGCCTTGTTGACGGGAAGTCTCAAGATTCCTACGCGGTTTATTTATATAATTACAAAGAGGCCGTGATTTTCTACAGGGCAGTGCCATTTATTATTTATTTGCCGCCGTATTATTATGAATTATGATTTCTGTATTGTGTTTTATTCAGTATTTTAATTAATCAACACTGGCTTGGTATCAACTTCAACTGCTGTTCTGCACATTAAATAATGTAGACCTACTTAATAATGGACACGGTCTCACAACTTTACGTGTATTGCATTATTTGACGAAGTTCACGATTTTAAAAGCTAACATTAATTAATTTTTGTAATCTCAGGAAGTTTATTAATTTTCTAATGTAGTCATATTTTGACTATCATAAAGTTCTGTAAAATAATTTTACAAATAAAATGTTTGGAACATATTGAATTTATCAAATTCAATTTTTTTTTACATTTTTTACATATACATTGCAAGAAAGGGTACATTGTATGTAGGGGGTATTTCTTTTTGCTTGATGTATAATTCATCCAGCAGTAAGGATTATTTAAAGATTCATCTGTGAATTTTAGATCATTTTTTTCTCTTTCTGCCTCATGCATAATATCTTTTGGCTGAGCGCACTTTTTGTTGTGGGTGGGGGTTTGAGGGAGAGATTTGAGGACAGATTGTAGGAGAGAGTGATATCAAGCATAGTGGTAGATCTTGGCTGAGACGGTAGTGAAGCCTGTGCTATTCATATTTCCACAAAAGTTTCAGAGGTGACATGAAAACTGAACTTGAATACAGAAAGTACGTTCTGGTTGTGGGGGCGGCGGGGGGGGTGGGCGGGGGTCAGAGAGAGGAGAGATGAGAGTTGATGTGCGCAACCTAACGGTGTAGACTGTAGGGTATGTTCGTGGCAGTGAGGTTGGGGGGGGGGGGTCTACTCTACTGACTCGTTTTGCAGCATTTTAGTTTAGTCCGGTTGACCAAATGCAATTTTGTCATCTCCACGCAAGGTTCGCGGTTGAACTTCGAACTTCTAGAATGCATGGTAGGGTGGGGGAAGCTCTTGCCCTTAGCCTCTGTCAGTGAAGCTGCACGAAACTGTTAGCGACTCACGAGCCCCCCACGACATGATACGGCCAGACACCTTGGAGAGAAACACTCGAGTTGTTAAGAGGTCACCATGCAACCTGCATTACTGTCTACTAGACCGACTTGAGAACATGAGTTTAGACTCCTGATCGCTCGGTTGAAGGACACTCCAGTTGTAACAAATTTGGCACAGTTGTCTCAGAACCATGCTTTTTTAATGTGTCCATTTTAAAATAGGTATTTAAAAAAACATTGATTTTTACGATTTTAGCAGTCGTGAAAAAGTTCAAAGTTTACCATTTTTGTGAAATGTTATTTGAACACAAATATGACTACCACTAACCCTTCATGTTCATGGATGCTTCTTGATGCAAAGTTTCAAGGATGCTCCTGGACGGACGAATAGCGACTTTGCCAACTGCCAAATGTTGTATTACTTCAAAAAGTATAAGACCTTATCTTTAAATTTATAAAAACAAATACTTAACTCTGAAGAGCTGTTCTGAATGTAAATTTCAATATCTCCTGACACGATTCTTTGGTGCGTGTGTATTACTTGTAGTTTTCAATCAACATCTGATAAGGACACAATACATTAACTCTGAAGAGAACTGGTTCATCCGACGTCAACATTATGAAACAACTTTCCCCTGACTACGCTATTCTGTCGTGTTTGCGGTGTGTATGCACTTGTATAGTTGTTTCCGAAGCAAGGAGCGATGCTGACGTCACCGGAAGGTGAAATTGCAAGCCAATCAGCAGTCCCCAATCTAAAAATACTGGTCATTCATGTGGCCGGCCGCAACCACGTGTCATCGGTATACCTTGCTGCTGAACACAGTATCATGCTATGTACGTGGGAATGTGATGTGTGTGTGCGCGTATTGCCCCTCTGACGGTCAGAGCGTTCTGGTTCTGGAAACCCCGAAAGTGAAACGCTGACAATGGAATAACGCATGATGGTTTAATACTTAATGACCTTGAAATAGGATAGTTGGGACACGGCAGTCGACACTCACCCACCCACCGTGTATTGGATCCCTATCGGCGAATATATCATGCTTAACAACTTTACACAGATGTTGCTCAGCTGATGATCGCCGACACGAGGCATAGAGTTATTTTGAATGTGTGTGAGCAGCAGTTACCGGTGGTGACTGGGGAGAGGTGCGTGTGGACAGAGTGTGGACATAAGTGTGGGCAGTGGTGGGCATGTGTGGACAAGAGTGTGGGCATGAGTGGGCATGTGTGGGCATGAGTGTGGACATTACTATGGACATGAGTTTGGGCATGAGTGTAGTCATGAGTTTGGGCATGCGTTGTGTACTGTAGAGGCATGAGCGTATGAGCTTGAGAGTTATATCCACGTCGCTTGGGCCCCCCCTCACCTGTGGCTGGATCTGTCCAGCATGGGTCTGTCCTACTCCTACCCACGTCCCCTGTGAGAGAAACACAGTATGACCTGACGGTTGACGCGCCATTAAACCAAATAAACTCCAACCTCAGCGACAACACTATACGGAAATAGGAAGAATCAACTTTATACCGGCTCGTTTTGAGTAATTGGGCCAGAGCGTGTCAAGAAGTATTGTCCTATTTCTATCTCTCTAACTCTGGCTAGATACATAAAACGTGCGTACAAGTTAGTTCTAAAATCTTTAAACATACCATTGACTAGGCCAATTCTTAAACGCTTTTATAAATAATTTGTAATCGTATGTAGTTCGTCCCCCACCCACGGGATAAGGTTGGTAGTGTATTGACCTGGTGCGACCCTAGTATGTGTTAGGTTTATTGTGACGCGATGTACGAGGGCTGTTGAAGAGAACTCAACCCCTTGCATTCGCATTAACGACTGAAAACCGTCGAGTCTTCGCCATACCGAACAAGTAGCTAATGCGTAACGCGCCAGACTCTTCGTGAGGACATGGGTTCGAATCCCGCCAACGGCAATCCTGCCTTAAAGTCTTCTTTACTCGTCAAGGCTAGTTAGTGATATCTCGAGAACGGTGCAAAATATCTACAAACTTATTACAGACACTAATGTGGTTTTGCTAGAACAATGTATTGCAATAAAAAATATTAAAAAATAATTATCTGTCCGTTTGTATTTCAAATTTGTATTTAATTAATTAAATATCAAATAAAATCTTAATTGCCATTTTATTACAATCTTTTATTGTGCAGATTTCATAGTTGCAACAAAACCACAAAACTGTCTGCAATCAGTTTTTCAACATTTTACAGCGTTCTCGAGATAACACTTAAAAAAACTTAAATTTAGTGTGGTTTTAATATTGGTGGTAGGCTACACCGTTAAAAGTCCTAGGACCTTCCCCACGCAGTTAGTCTTGACATACAAGTAACCTTGTTAGTCAGTGTAACACTGGTCAAAACGACACCCATAGCGAACAACCTAATAAGCATTGTTTGTTTTTTCTGTTCTCTTCATCATACAATTTTTTCAGGTAATAAAACGTGAATGTTGAAACTTGAAATAGAATGTACTTTCATGCACGGTGTATGATCGTATGACCCCATGCCACATGACATGTGACACCAGTGCACGGCCTCTCTGATCTCACGCGAAACAGCCATTAGGCCGTGTGTGCCTCCATGTGCAGTGACTCGACATCGCTTCCTCATTGCTCGGCTACAAACACCTACACGGCTGGCTGCATGGGTGATTGCGTGGGCTTTACTAGCTAGGGTGGTGGTGTTATAATTATAGAATACAACCGTAGGCTACACTATATTGGATAATACTCAGCACGAGCTGTATGAACCCTTAGGATTTTGTTCCGGGTTTAGAAGTTGTGATTTGTCTTTTTTTTACGATTTTACATTTTAAGTTGTAGTGCGTTCACGCATCCAATGATATTTAACATCTATAGAGATACCCAGTTTACAATACGCCCGTACAGGCGCAAGCGTAGCAAATTAAAGCGTCAATCTGACCTATTCAAGATGGCGATTTGGCGTTTAAATTTATGCTTTACATTATGTTTTAGGTACGATTAAGTATTTTTCTGGATTGTTAAATATGGTTTTAGCTTGTGCAGCATGGGAATGCACAAACAGAAACAATAAGTAGTTATTCCATAAGAGAATTCAAAATATGAAAAATTGATAATAGTTTAAGCATATTATATTTTAGTTTTTTTTCTGCCCGGCAAGTATCAATAATGTTCATAATCATAACTTTCATAATGTTGTTGTTATATTTGTGATTTTTTTTCTATAAACATGTACTTTACTGATGAAAACGGTGGAAGGTGTGGAAAGTTGTAAGGGAATGACTATTTTATGAGACTATTCTATAGTTAACCTTTTGAGTGACGTTAACCATTTAAACTAAACTTTGGTGAGGATTGCCGATGGTGGGTATCGAACCGGAGACCTTCCAATGAGAGTCCTCGTGTGTAACTGATGAACTTCCTCTATCGGTGTAACCTGCAATCACTCTGCATTACACCAACGCTTCTGTAGGCCTACTATGTATTCTGTGTTTTTTATCTTGCGTGTTTTAGGACACATATTTTATCAGTTAGCAAATAGTTATTCGCTCGACCAGAAAGCACCCGGCGTATATAAAACTTTTGTATAGTTGTCTAAAAAACATAAATTGACAGCCCCACAGTCGTGGATTATTAATATTTTTTATAATCAGCCAAAAACCATTTTTTGAGTTTTTGACAAAATTATTGAAAAAGTAAATATAATCTGTATTGTTTAAATAATCATTGAAATAGTTTTAAAGTACAGACCTTCATTTTCACTTTTTGACAACACTGTGCAATATTGAATGCGCCCGTGAACGCTCTCCAAACGTTTGATCCATATCAAAGACATTCCACTGTACCGTGTTCCATCTTCCTTAATAATCTCCTTGCCCTAACTAACTGCACTGCACTACGCAAGGCACTGCATCAAAACCCAGGTCCTCTAAATCGAACGAAACTCATTACATGGCCCTTGCATCGTAGTCCGACACTAACCCCGGTGTAAGCAAGCGAACAAGCTTGTTAATCCAGGACATATGTTCAATTAAACCTGCACCTGCCGCCCTGTTCTGCGTAACGTGGCGCTCATCGACAAGGTAATACCCGGGTTATTTATAACTCGGTGGGCGTCCGAGGAACCTACCAACAATAAACACTGCGTGGCTCCCTCGTCAGAACCAGCTGACGACTCTCTCAAGTAAACACCTAGACTTTCCTGGCTTGGCTGTCATCTCGACGATAATCAAGTGTTAGTTACTGTGTGAGCATGTTAATAGGAGCCGTCTGTATGTATACAAAGAATCAAAATACCATATTTTTACGTACTTTTTACATCCTAAAAGGCTCTATCTACAATGCCGTCCTTTTTCGAGGTGTTTAATATACTTTTGACCAACCCAATTTCAATTTTTTTACAGCATAACTTCTCCTTTTTAGCTCTGTGGAAATGGAGCTCCTTTTAATGGACTTTCCGTGTACTTTTTACCTCATTATAAGTGAAAAAATTGATGGATGGATGGATAAAAAAGAGCTCATTTTTGTACCGTTTAAAGTCCGCCCCAACGAATAAGAAGAAGCTCGTATTTTGTGGGGAATGAGTTAAAAGAATAATCTTCATAATTGTCACGAAGTCATTAAACTTCTCGCGTCTCACGATAAAAACGAATATGGCCTCCGATTGCGATGTGGCAACATTAAGGATGATAGAGAATTGTGTTGCTGCAGAAGGACCGGGTAGCCCCAAGAAAGAGGGAATATTTCAACACTCGGCACCTCCACCATTGTACTGGAACGCATGACAAGCGTGGAACGATAACCGTAGAATGAAATCTTCGCTCACTATTTTAGGCACTACTTTACTTCTGGAGCTTGTTCTTCAGACCGGTTGCTGGTCTGAGAGTATTCGTGCCTCGGTGACGTCAGCGCCAACAAGGTTAGCTCGGACCGTCTTTACTTTAATATTCCCCACTGGGTGGACTATACATACACAATATGTATTTGCTTTTTCGTTATTTTATTGATTCATCGGCTTCTGAGCTGTGTGAGAATTGGGGCTTTTCTGAATTGCTTAAAGGGGAAATAACCAGCTAATCTTCACTGAAATAAAACATGAAACCGGTCTGAAATCCATATTTGAATTATAATTTTAAATTATTTTGGGGGTTGAATAAGTTTAACTCATGCGTGCAAAATGTGCACCTACAAATTTGACTCTTCTAACCGCAACCGCATATTGAAGCTGAACTCATTGCCCAATTTAAAAAATAGACTTCTTGAATGCTCAAAAAAGATTGTCGGTTATGTTGATAATTTCCAATATTTTTCATCGGAATTTTGTGGAAGGGTGGATTTGCTCTGAATTGTATAAAGCAAGGTATTTCTTAGAACCATTCATAAAAGTAAAGCCAAAATATAGTAAACATTATGTGAGGTAACAGCAGATTTCATCGCCAATATTTTGAAAGTACGACCTTTCTAAAAATGTTTACAAACGGTACGATAGATTGAGCTCTTCAGAAGTTCGTCTTCGCCCATAAATATATTTGTGAGGCGTACATGAGTGAAGTTAGCTCCGACATGAATGCGCGGGTTATTCTCGTCTCTGCTGGAGCTCTATTCAGCTGGCCGCGGGTGTTTCAATGGCCAGGGTGGATACTAACCCGTCCTGGCTAGAGCCGGGGGCGTCTTCAGGGAGCGGACATACATCAAATAACAGACCGCGCTACACGACTGACTTCACAGATGGTGGAACTTTGAACGGACGCCGTGGGAACGAAAATAAGTGCTACTCTTGAAACTACCTCGGGTGTGGGCGAAGCTCCTTATCAATAGACATTCATCAGATATAAAATAAAATCCATATATTCTGTCGATCTTGCGTAGTGTTCCGGTTTTATCGTGAGACGAGACACACGCACAGACGGACGTACAAGAAAGTGATGCCTTTAGGGGAGCTGTATTCCCTAATAACGTTGAAAAATATGATTGATGTTGATTGTTGATTATTTATTACATTGGAACAAATATAATATTGAGTTTATTTTATGGAAAACAAACAAAACTTTTTTTGGCAACCGGCTGGACATACCGTCGCATTGTTAACCACATAGAGCTTCAAATCGATGAAGTGCTTACTACCGCTTCAGGAAATGTTACCAGAAAATGTAAAATGTCCCCTGCTCTCTCGTAATACCACGTGACATTTATTTTCTAGAACAAATTGTCTTCAACTTCTTGTTTTCAAAAGTTTTCAGTTATTTTGTTGATCTCTTTGTAAACTGACAAACTCAATTATTAATACTTGAAGGTGAAACTTATAACAAATCGTGTATACGGTTGTAGTAGTCACCCGTAGGTAGAGGCACCGGCGCCAACATAATAACGTTAAAACTTTATATTGTAAGATGCGTACGAATAACTTTATAGTTGCTAAACATTGGCATAACTTATAACGAGGCTGGAAGCGTAAATACGCCGAGTTTAAAATTATCATCACCAACATTTATGTTTGCAAAAATTGCTTTTATACGGGGACCGCTGCCAACTGCAGTCAATTGGCAACAGTTAAAAACTGCAATCAGAACTATGTGTGCATGCTCAGTACCATAAAATACAACTCGCTCGAGCGATGGTTGCAGTTAGTCCTATATCCCCTTAAAACCATTTAGGCCTACAGTAAGTATTTTATTGATATTTTAATTTTAATCCCAAAATGTAGATTTTAACCATGAGACCAGGTCAATTACAAACATAAATTCGCTTTGGTCTTTCTATTTAGGTTGTAACCAATACCCTCATTGTCGATTGTGCATGCAATGCTAAACCAACTGTGCAGATATCTATATTAAACGATGTCATGAAACAATATTTTAAAATTAAATCTCTATTTATCGTAAAATATAAAACAAATTTATGTTTGTTTTGGTTATATTAAAAAATAATTACAACAAAATGTAGAGTTTTGGTGGAGGTGCCGGTCCCACTCGTAACCCGGCACCTCCACCAAGCTGTAATATATTTATGAATTACGTTGTATTTTCATGCGGTCATCATGAGTGTGATGCTATAAGAAAAACTTGAATGTCGCTATGGATTTATCAATCGTTATCAAGCAGTTAGCCTTGATATTTTTTGTGATAACGGTTGATATATATTTATATAGCGACATTCACGTTATCTTTCTAGAATCAAATCAAACATCGAGGCAATATGGCGATTTCGAATGAACCATTGCCTTGTAGATATCACAAGTAGCTAGTTGCAACATCTACAAGGCAGTGGACTAAATCCCAAGGATAATCGAGGTATTTCCGTCCCCGTTGAGCTCGCCACGACGTTGTAAGGCCAGGTCTTCAAGGTTTAGTCAGATGTAAGCCTAGACATCACGCAAGGCGAGCGGCAAGACACAGCAGGGACGAGTCAATTGACGGTTGACAGTGTCAGACTCATGCAGCCATATCTAGCATGCATCAAACTTTTCGTAATGAGGAACTGCAGTGATTGTTGTTTTCTATACTAAGTAATTAATAAAGACAACGTTATGACGGCTAAAATGATTCAGTTCTATGATTTTTAGTACTTTTTCATTCATAAAAGCTAATGGCTAATGTGCCTTGTCATTTGGGCGGTATTACAGAGCGTGGGTGTGCCGGAGGAGATGCTTATCAGCCAATCAATTAAGGGACATTAAATGATGTAATAGTTTAAGCCTAATATTTCACTCACAAAAGCATATTGATAGTTAAAATTGTTTCTATATATATAAATTATTTGTATACTATAATAAATATGTCAATATTAAGCTTGATCTAGACGGTTTAAGATTACTTGGATTCAAGGGCAAAATCTAATCAAGGTGAAGGAAGTATTGTTGCATTTTGTTATCTTTGCACATTTTAATTGTGTTATGTCCTTGAAATCAAAGAATCTTGAACAAGACATTGAATCATCTGCTTCAGGCATAGACACTCCTTCATTGTGATAGTATTGTGGAATTTACATTGTTTATTGATTTAAAAGAGCGGGAAGGAGAAAACGTACAACTTTGGAATTTGATAGACTGTAAATTATGTGTGTGTAGTCATATCGTTTTAAATTTACGCGTCCGGTGATTCTAGTAGAAGATTTATTGTTAATAATAGAATTCAAATATAAAAATAGTGAGTATTATTTAACATAAACATTTTTACATAATTTATTATACATGGCAGTCGGAACACAGTTTTTATTGTTTACAAATAATAAAGATCTCATCAAAACCTCTTTGTTAGTTTGTTTGGTAGGGGCGCCCGCAGGTAATTAGTATGCTTGGTGAGTCCCCGAGTAATGTCCTTTATCTCTGTGCAAACTACCTGGAGCAACATTCTTATCTGCTGTGCTCTGATTTCATACTCGGGCGGAGAACAAAGCCGCGTGCAAGTAATTGTTTTACTCTTGTAGATAATTGTAATGCGCTCGTCTGCCAGGCGGGAACGTATGTCTTCTAGATATTGCTCTGTTCGGTTCAGAGCACGTGTAATAAGATCAGCAAGGCTGTGCTTCCTTACTCTGTCGTGTTGTTGTTGTTGTTGTTCTTCTTCTTCTTCTTCTTCTTCTTCTTATTCTTATTTTATGCTCTCATCGCAAGAAAACCATTCCGCTGTTTCATTGTATACATGTTGAATGAACAAAAGCTTTATTTGCTAAAAGTTAATATTTATGTCTTTTTTTAAGCGAATACGCTTGTTGCGACTTACATTACAAATAAGGGAAAATATTCCCTGCAAATGTAAGTTGTTTGGATGACTGTAAAAAAATATATTTCTTAAATAATTTTTCTTCTTGATATATATATATATATATATATATATATATATATATACATATATATATATATATATATATATATATTGACGAGTGTATTAAACTACTAACCGAGTCTATATTTTTAACACTTACTTGTGTGAATTTTCGGAGACGTCCGTCTCCATCGTCAGACACTGACACTGGCAATCTCACTGTGTTTCGGAGGCTTTCCACCCATGTTTTGTGCCCTAGTGACTTCTTCCCTACTAGATGCGCCATATGGGGCTGAATTCTTTTGTGGCCTGGCTAATTACATTTTCAATGCTGACATACTGCAGCTTCTTTTCTCTCTATGTCGCATTCTGTCTTTTAAGATTATTTTAACCCCCTCCCATTGATGTTTTCCTTGCACACGTCGAAATGATCTTTAATTTTGATGGCATCCTTGTCTTCCCTTCTATTGTTTTTTTTTAATGTTCACCTATGCGGATGTTTACTGGTCTTGATGTTTCTCCAATGTACTCTTGTTCACAGTCACACGGTATGGTGTAAACTACATTTCTTGAATCTTCTTTTGGATCGCGGGGTTTTGTTTTCGAAATTATACTACGTAACGTGTTGTGATGATTTGAATACATTTTCTGACATTAACTTCTTCGTGATGCGACGGAATTTTTCAGAAAATCCAGGAATATATTGTATCGACATTGTAGTGCGTGGTATGTCCTTTTTACGTTTTTGTTTAGTGGCATGACTGTTTAAAACATCAGTTGTTAACTTTTTAGGATACCCATTAGCTGTGAATACGTCTATCAGTAATTGTTGTTTCGTTTTCAAGCTAATTGGGTCCGAGCGTTGTTTTGTGCCCTAGCAGTTAAACAGCTGATTATGTCTTTCTTGACTGATAACGGATGATTTGATTTAAAATTTATAAATTGGTTTGTGTAAGAGGGCTTTCGGTAGATCGAGGTAGCTAATTTAGTTGTGATTTTGTTCCCATTGTGGGTAACTGATTTTGTGATTAGAATGTCCAAGAAGGGGAGACAATTATTGTTTTCAACTTCCATAGTGAATTGGGATATCCTTTGACTGTGAGTTAAGATGCTCCAAGTAACTATCCAGCTCCTCTTGACCGTGTGTCCAGACAGCCCATACATCGTCCACGTACCGACTCCACATTTCGGGTTTGAAAGTATATGATTCTATGGCCTTATCTTCAAAGTCTTCCATGTATATTGTTGGCCAACAATGGAGAGAGAGGTGAACCCATGGCCAACCCCTTCACTTGGCGGTAAATATCATCTTCAAACCTGAAGTAGCATTCAAAAAGGCATATTGTCAACATCTCCATCAGGCTGTTTTACGGGACAGTTTTTTCTCTCTTTAAATTTCGGGGCCGATCTTAACCGATCTCCTTAACCTTAATCGGAGACGGACGTCTCCGAAAATTCACACAAGTAAGTGTTAAAAATATAGAACCTCGGTTAGTAGTTTAATACACTCGTCAAATAATATATATCCGGGTCAAATAGCTTCTGAAAATAATATATATATATATATATATATATATATAATATATATATATATATATATGTATATATTTTATGATATGACCATTACTATTCATAAAACCATGATATGATAACAGTAGCCAGTATGGTTAATTACAAAACGTTAATCAACCATCCAGGACGTGTATCTTTGTGAATCTGGAATGGTTGGAATTTTTACAATATAAAATATATTTCAGTTCTGCTGGGCAGCTCCTCAGCTGGTACAAAATAAAGGCAATGATACATATTATAAAATACTGATATAAATGATGGAATATAAACATATAACTATGAGATGAAATTAATGGAGAACATTCCAATACCAGTAAGTTTTCTCTTCTCAGTAGATCTATTTTATGAACTTCCTCCAAAGATAAGTACTATTATAAACTACTAACTATATTGTACTTAAATTATTAATGATTGATATAATATATTATTCTGTAGGCGGTGTACAGACTTGGGAGGCGGTCAGTACAGATCGTGCATTCTCGGAACTGCCCGAGCACCCCCGAGCGAGCTCTTTGAAGTGCTGCAGACAAGTGACCGCATCTCCCTCCCTGTAAGAGCTTTGGTCTCTACTCTTCCATATCGGGGTCAAGTGTGGGGAGGTGCATGCCTCACATAATACAACTTCCTTATTGATTAAACCTTCAACTAATCATCAACTCGGGGGGGTGGTGTGTAGACATTTGCAAGCTGTATACCGTGTAGGTTAGCCAGACGAAATATGTTATTATTCGGGCTGGGCAATGATTTACATATCATTCAACCATCGATATCTCACAAAACATTCGACATCGATATCGATATATTGAAATTTTATTATTTATATGTGACACAAAAATGACAAAAGTTATAAAAAACCAGAATAAATTGTCTCAATGTCAAAGAGGGTTGACATTCGCGTTGAATGACCCAGCACCTCCACCATAATAACATTGTCAGCACGCTAACCGATATTTGAAGAAATAGATAATTTTTTTGTTTGTATTTCCGGCATTTTGGTCTCTCACATTCACATTCTTCAAAACTACCTATCCTCGTTCAAGTTTGTGACGATTTTTTTAAATAGTTTTGTTTTTGAACTTTTCCCTATTTTTCGATGTTTCGACATTGAGTCCAAATATCGACATGGTAAATATTCCCATATCAATATCCTATCGAAATATCGATATCTTTGTCCAGCCCTAGTTATTATGGTTTTATATGGAAATTAATCCAGAAATAACAAAATCCATCTCAGCAGGGAATCGAACCCCGGCCTCCCGATTTCCGGCTGGTTCGATTGGTTCCCCGTCGATATGCATTATTTAGTTTCTGGATTGATTTCCATATAACCAATTACACAAGTAACGGTAGTGTTTCCCGATCAATCAAATTGGCAAATAGTTATTATGAATTTAGATGTTTGTTTATCAAATTCAAACATATCTAGGGATTATCCCAATGATGCATAGACAGAGTAAATTCTGATGCAGCTTCCGCCTGTGGTGTCACTTTAAAAAAATCGTATGAAGTGTCTACCCACTCAGTTATATACCTGACTTTCAGTGGGGGACAGTAAACAAAAGCGACCAAGCCAACCCTGTAGGCCCCGACGCAATCGAAGAGTGAGCGATAACCAACCAAAGACGATATTTCTAATAGGAAATATAGCAATCAGTGGTATGGACAGTGCGAACACCCGCGGATCAACGCCAGAATCAACAAGGCAGATTCAGAACAATTTTGAATTTATTACGTGCCTCGTTGCTAGGACGGCTCTAAAGTCACCGTTTACTAATTCCTAATACAAGAACTGATGTACTTGAATGAATCCATAGAAGTTTAAAAACTTCTTCCTGAAGCGGGATTCGAACCCGGGACCTTCTGCATTGGAATCAGAGACGCTAACCACAAGACCAACGAACCCCACATTGTTGATCATTATTGAATAATAATTGTTGAAGTACTACGTCAAAGGGAGCTTTTGGACACACCCTCTCTTCAGGCGGTCGTGCAAACAATATTTTCCCCAATGATTGATAACACGAAGGGTCCTTCTGAAACATCTGTGGCCAGAGGTCTATTTACTAACTAAATATCACTCCTGATAGCATAGAACATTCACTCATTCATTCATAGCCCCCGGCGCGGGCTCGGCAGTCGGACATTTTTGCGTGACCCTAAAGCAAATATTAATGCTGTAGTTCTATTTACCGATATGTCACACAGTCATTACATCGATCGACAAGTGGTCGTTTGATAGTAAATAGGCCACCGGCGTTGGATTGTTCTGTTCATTAAATTAACATTGATACGTGTTTTGCTACTAACAAGCTGAATGGCTATAAGAGATAATGTAATGTAATCAGATTAAGACATTCAATTCAATTTGTTTGTCCTATAAACGCGATACGGGCTACTAGCGGGCCGAAATGCTGCATCGGAGTTCCTGGCATACACTCAAGTACGGCATCATAAAACTTGACTTTTATACACATAAAAACAAAATATCAACATTTTATCCTGCAGGCATACATCCACGGATGTGTTTATTATACGGTGTTTATATTTGCAGCTATTTTTAAACAACTACGAATCATTTTTGATTATACATTTCAAGAAACCCTTCATTAAGCCAACGAAGGTGAAGGTATACGTCACATCATGCCACAAATAAACGACTATTAGTACAGAAACTATGAATTGTGCGTTTACAACCTTCAGCTAATTACCATTCTTGCTTTAGTACGGACTATGATGTAACGAATTCAAGAGTAAAAGTATAACTCTTTGAATTAGAAAATAATTTAAGAAATTTTAATTTAAAAAAAAAGCCCAGTTTCAACAAGGTTACTTGTAAAGTAAATTTTTACAAAATATATACAGAGCTTGCGAAAGAAAATATTCCGGTAGAGGAGTACCGTTTTAGAAAGATAAATAAATCTTTACTTGAAAAAGCAATTGTATCAAATAATTATATTATTAACAAGTTAACCCATTTAATTTTAAGTCCAATAATTAATGGTAACTTTCATCTTAAAAGTGGAAGCTTATGTGAAAAAAGTTTATTCAAATTATTATTACATGACGTGAACTGCAGCTACCTCTATTGATTTTAATCCCTCTGGTTAACTTGATCAATGATCACAAGATGGCGCCTGCGATCAGTAATGACGTGAAAACTTGCTGCACCTCTATTGTTTTAATACACCTCTGGTCTAACTCTGATCACTGATCACAAGATGGCCGCCGCATCAGTACATGACGTGGAACTGCAGCACCTCTATTGTTTTAATACACCTCTGGTCGCCCCAGGCGGCCACAACTGTTAATTATCTACAAACAACGGCGCGAGTTGAACAAATATGTTTTTATTTGCTCCATCAGTGTTTGTTTGCCGAGCGCGCTGGTGTTCGATCACCAATCTGGGAGTATTATCTCTCTAATGGGGATGAAATCTGAAAACGTTCAATTGTTATCTCACCCTCGACTATCGGATGTTGTCAGGGGATCGTTGATTCAGTTCCCGTCACTTGCCGACATTTTATCGGTTTTTCTGTGTCGTACAACAATGGGTTATTTTCTACTTCCTACGTGAAAGCTATTGTAGAGTAGCGTGGTATTACCCCGTGCTGGTATTATTTTCAGATAGAAGTCTTGACTCAGCTTAACGCGCAAGACTGTGATTCGGGAGGTCTTGAGTTCTATACCCGCTACCGACAATGCTTAATTATTTTCCAATGTTTTCTTCAGTCATTAATTTTGACATCATTTTTTAACTAATTTATTTTCAAGTTCTAAGTCACAATTGAGCACGGGAACTTCACAACTCTAGGCCAAAAAGGTCTGTTCGTACTTTTCGCACTGACTGTACATTTTCAGCGACCAAGATTTTTTGAGTGCAACTCGGAAACGTGAAACCCCCTTCGTACATGATTTTTTAATGCCCGATTTAGAAATCAAAATTTGTTTTGCATGAAAACATATGTGACCAGTGGAAAAATGAGTCATGTATTTAATTCTAATAGTATTAAAGTACAGCACTCAAACCACTAAATGCGAATGAAAATGATTGAGTCCTCTCAAACCGCCCTTGGACGTTCCCTTAACCACTACCCTAACAATCACCTAGTTATTAATCACCAGGACACGGATCCACAAAGAGGAGTTAAACAAAAACTGAGTAAATTTTAGGTGTCAGCCGTAACTACCATTTAGGTATATTTAGGTGCTGAATTTTTATATCTATTCGTTAATGTTTTGTTGTTTGAGTTTTAAGACGTTTGCGCCTAATGGTATAAAATGCTATGTAAACATGATTATTTATAAATAATGAAATACATACGTTCATAAATAAATAAATAAATAAATAAATAAATACGTCCACAAAAGGCAGTAACGCATTTTTCGAAGTTATTTAAGTCTAAATTTAACCTCTGCTATTTATTAGGAGCTACATTTTTACTCCTAAGATGGGTTAAAAACAGCTTAGTCCTAAAATTAATTCTCATTTTCTGTTAACTCCTCTTTGTGAATCCGGGCCCTGAAGCGGGACATGAAGTCATCCCCGGGCAGGCTTCCCACAAGAGATTTGTTTAGGTTCGTTTATGTTTGCTAAGCGAATGTACACTTGACGCTATTGTACAGCGGGTTTTAAAATCCCTCCTGGTATTAAATGTAGTGGAGACGTGAGCGTTTTATTTGTCAAGTGTGTGACACTTGTAACGTCCTCGAGAGACGTGTGCATGGGTGTACGTGTTAAACATTGCTCTTGAATGTGTGTGCATGGGTGACTCGTACGTGAATTAAAACTTCAGGGGAAAACATTCTGATAATCTGAATAAGATTCGCTCAAAAGGTATAAATGTTACTGATGTTCTGTACCTCTATTTGATTTGTTGAACTATAGTGGTACGAAGTGGGGATAAACATACTCTTTAAGGGGAAGGATCACCACCAATATTAAAACCACACGAAATAACCTTATTTTAGTTATATCTCTCAAACCGTAACGTAAAATCAAAAAAGGGCTACTAGGTCTCATGTTGTTTTGTTAGAACTACACCCTGCATGAAAACTTATTCAAATATTATAATCAGTATAGTGTTTTAAATTACGGAATACATTATTTAATTTAAACCTTGATTAAAATTATTACTGGTTACAATATTTGAAAAAGGTTTTATGCCAGATAAAGTTCTAACTAAACTACATGGGACCTAGTATCCACTTTTCTCGTTTTTGTGTAGCGTTATGTGAGTTATTACTAAAATAAGGTTATTTCGTGTGGTTTTAATATTGGCGGTAGTCCTTCCTCTTAAGAGGCTTGGGCGACACTTAGGTGAAGATGCTTTGCGTACTTTTCGAATTGCATGCAGGAAAATAAACATTTTTGAATTCTGTTGTCACCTACCAATATATAACTAAATCTCAATTTCTCGTACATAGTCCGTTTTTCATTCAAGTCTCATATTCTTCCATGGAACTTAAAGTCCATAAATAATGTTGATTTTTACATATTATTTTGTGTGACCAAATGGGATTTAAATTTGAACAACAAATCATGGACGGAGGTAGTCAGCATCTTTCTGACTATTGACTGAACGCACATTTTCGGACTGAATCGTGGCGTTTGACTGTGATTTCGTCCTTCATTCAGTCGACACGTACGTTAAGTTTATTTCAATCATGTCTTCGCCTTCTGATGTAAGTTGGTCTCGCTCAGTTAACGCCTCTTACAGAACTGATTGTTGCTTTACTACGTTGCCTCACTATGACAGTTTGATGTGACTTCTGGTGTGAAGTGTAGCTAAACCATGTTTGTTGGTCGGGAGTGAAGTGAAGTGTGGTGCAACGTGACGTAAGCCTGATACGCTAACACCAACCAAACGAACCCAATAAACAACAGTAATACGTATGATGAAGGCCCACAGCTAAACAACAAACCACTCATATAATCATTTATTATAATTATTGAATAATAGCAATTGTCGTAAAAGTTTACCCCGACTGGGGATCGAACCCAGAACCTCTGGCTTAACGCGCCATAGCTCTAACAATTAGGCTACCGAGACACAATACAAATATTCACTAATTTGGTGTGTTGTGATCTTTGACAACCACGAAAAGAATCCCACATAAGACGGCAATGTTTCTGTCATTACTGAAAGAACACATAGAATAATATAATAATAATAATAATAATAATAATAATAATAATAATAATAATAATAATAATAATAATAATAATAATAATAATAATAATAATAATAATAATAATAATAATAATAATAATAAAAATAATAATAATGCATTGAAGTTTACCCGTCTGCAGGGCAGGAAGGCCAGTGCACGTCACGTGTGGCCCTGTAGCCTAGTTAGCATAGCCCCCTGCAGATAGGCCGCACAGTTACCCTGATTATCTCACGTGATTGCTAGAGATAGATCATCTCGGCCTACTACTGTTAGTCCGGATGTTAAAGGATATATATGGGGATACCTTGCATTTTTTGATACAAGCAAGACACTTGGCACACGTGTTCTAGGGACCATACCCTACTTATTTTGAGGTGGAGCCATCGTGATATCCCGTGCAGGGACCCGTTATCGCATGTTGCCTACCCCTGCTGGTTTGAAGGGTTGATTAGCAAAACAATTCGGTGTTTGGTGATAGAAACTTGAAATTTTACCAAATAGGGGTAACATTTGGCTTAACATACTGGCAACGGGGAACTTCGGATTTCTCCATAGTTAAGGGATGATAGGGGTTTTAATTTTGGGGTTGAAAATTTTGATTTTAATTTTTATTGATGACACCCTTGGTGTAATGTTGGACTTCTACGTTAAAGTACTTCCCAAAATCTTCAAACAAAATAATGGTGTTTAAAAATATGACGAGCTACCCCTAATTTGGTCATAATGACCTGTTGACATAATGATCTGAGTTATGAGCTATTTGTAAAATTGTTAAACATAGTCGTGTGACCACTCTATTTAAAGCTAAGATGAAGTAGAATAATATTAAATAAATTTCAACATGCCATGTTGACCTGTGACCTTTTTCGTCCTTTATTTGACCTTGATAACTGTTTCAGCATGAGCTGCATGACTGCATAATGTATACTTATAGCACATCCAAATGCATGTGATATATTAACAATTTTATTTACTAAATAAACTCAACATGTAATGTTATAAGGCTGCATTGCGAACGCTTTTTACTGTCGCGTTGATGGATGAGCAGTTTTGTACCATTGAACTCTCTTTTACTATACTTTTGCTTCGTCGTTTTTCAACGTATTTACATAGAATATGAATATACCATTTTAAAAGGAGTACCAAGTTTCTGGTAGATCGTTATGGTAATAAACCATGAAAAAATTAATAATAGTTAATGCGTTGTTGATGTTATCCTTATCCAAGGGTGAATCGTGGCCAATCAGTGGTCCGTTTTTCAAGTAACTGATCGCTAGTTGATCATCAATGGAGTCAAATTAACAAGGAATTGGTTTAGGTCCGCTTTCATTGGGGTGAAATGAACGGTTTTTTCTTATAAATGTACCAAAATATGACTAGCTAGAAGTATACTGTAGTATAACGTTAATATAAACAATAACATACATAATTCAAACCAACAAACAAAACAGCTGTTTGAATCGCGCACCTTTTGGGACCATTTTCCGAGAGCGCGCACTCTCTCGCTCTCTGGTGGCGCGGCAGTGAGTACATTTGCAAAAATTTTTTATGGACCCCATCAAATTAAACAAATTTCTACTCTTTAGAACAGCCCACTCGGCCTCTTGTTCATAAATCTATGGCCAAAATGACCAGTCATCAACCAAGCTCATCGTGTCCTTGTCTGTATTGGGGCGTTGAGATCATGTACCAAATTGGATCTAGTAAAATGCCGTTGAATACCAGTCAAAACAGTTCTGTAGTAAATGCACCACCTGTAGATGCAAAATACGTGATAGGTTAACCCCCCCCCCCCCCCACCGGACCACTCAATTGCATTCCAAGATTATGTAGAAAGTGTTTTTTTTTTCTCCCTTCCTCAAGAAAAAACTAGCGTCTGTGCTAAGCTTAGATATCATCTGGGATAAGTACGACCCAATTAGTCTTTAAATATGACACGGGACAAATATTTAGGACACTCGTAACTCCAACTACAAAAATTCCCAAAGGATGGCCAAATTTTCTACGTGATTCAGGTATAAAGAAGTTCATTTTCATTAGGATGTTTGCCTCCAGCATATCAATGACAACTTGATACCTTTTAGTTACTACCACCGGTACTCAAAGCTACCACTTAATACAGGATATCACAGGCGGGTTGGCCCCAATGTAATCACAAGCAGGGAGACACGCTCATAATGCTACTGATGTGCTAGTCCTTGCAATCAGCTGTGTTCCGGAAATGACTGGCATTGAAGCGTTATAGGAGCATCTGGGGACTGGAAGGAACCATCAGTATGTCGAAGCACACCATGTTGCAGCTTATCTAGGTAAATAACCACGTATTGATTATGTTCTAAAAAGGATACCGGGAACCGATTGGGAAATTTTCAACTGGTTATTCTATAGCACTTCCTATGTTCCACGCATTTTCGGGATGGAAACCATTTCCTCCTTTCGTGATGGTTATGGGAAAAAGTCTGCGTTCGATGCTTGGAGATTGTTTCCTGATGCTACAAATGGTTTCATTGCCACTATTGTTGAAAAAAGTGGAGGCTGTCATTGAGACTTTGGAGAAGTTTGCAGTAGTTTTGAATGACATTGGAGATCAATTTACATTCACGTATCAAGAGCTACAATAACGTACGCTTGAGATACCCTAAAAAAGTGTTATTTTAAATTTTCACTTTTTTGATGAACACGTACTTTACCGTGAATGAATGTCGCAAAAAACTATTTACCAAAGAAAAACAGACAGCTAAAACGATTCCCTCCGACAAAAGACGCCTTAGTACAGCACATTCGACGCTCAATCAATCAAGGAGTACACGTCTGGGATCAAACTCTCTCCCTACAACAACAGCTGCCTTGGCCTTCTGAGTGGGGATGGAATATGACGGCAGATGGATGGGTGCCAGTGTGGACCATTCTTCCATCGCTTCTGAAGCATGTATAGAGTTTGTACGATGCAGGGTGCGGGTGCAAGAAAGGATGTGGAGGATCATGCAAGTGTCTCAAACGTTAATGAAAGTACACAGCTCTGCCAGTGCGTCGCACTTTGTGAGGTTAAGTGAAATAATCCAAAACTTAACATAAAGTACTATAATCAACAATGGGTGTATTGTAGCTTTCCTCTTGTAGAATGTTAATCTATAAAGTTTTACCATAACGATTTACCAGGAATTTGGTACTCCTTTTAAAATGGTATATTCATATTCTATGTAAATACGTTGAAAAACGACGAAGTAAAAGTATAGTAAAAGAGGGTTCAATGGTACAAAACTGCTTATCCATCAACGCGACAGTAAAAAGCGTTCGCAATGCAGCCTTATAACATTACATGTTGAGTTTATTTAGTAAATAAAATTGTTAATATATCACATGCATTTGGATGTGCTATAAGTATACATTATGCAGTCCATGCAGCTCATGCTGAAACAGTTATCAAGGTCAAATAAAGGACGAAAAAGGTCACAGGTCAACATGGCATGTTGAAATTTATTTAATATTATTCTACTTCATCTAAGCTTTAAATAGAGTGGTCACACGACTATGTTTAACAATTTTACAAATAGCTCATAACTCAGATCATTATGTCAACAGGTCATTATGACCAAATTAGGGGTAGCTCGTCATATTTAAACACCATTATTTTGTTGAAGATTTTGGGAAGTACTTTAACGTAGAAGTCCAACATTACACCAAGGGTGTCATCAATAAAAATTAAAATCAAAATTTACAACCCCCAAAATTAAAACCACCTATCATCCCTTAACTATGGAGAAATCCGAAGTTCCCCGTTGACAGTATGTTAAGCCAAATGTTACCCCTATTTGGTAAAAATTTCAAGTTTCTATCACCAAACACCGAATTGTTTTGCTAATCAACCCTTCAAACCAGCAGGGTAGGCAACATGCGATAACGGGTCCCTGCACGGGATATCACGATGACTCCACCTCAAAATAAGTAGGGTATGGTCCCTAGAACACGTGTGCCAAGTGCCTTGCTTGTATCAAAAAATGCAAGGTCAAGTCTCTTAACATCCGGACTATGTGTCCAGTGTGTAGTTGTAGTGTGGTGAATTATAGGTATTCGTGTTGAACAAATGTATAATTTGTGCATAATTCGAGTTTTATCTCTTTATTTTTCAAATGTAAATTCTGCGTGCGTTCGCTAAATATAAACAAGGGCGGATAAGGGAGTACCCATAAAAGGGAGCGAAGCTACGTGATTAACAGATTATCAAACGACAAGATAAAATACTTCGTTTTAATAAGAGGAAGTCGGCGTGATATGATGTTCGGCACGTTCCTTGTCCTGCAGCCATTAATCATTACATCTAAATACAACTTGGCATACTTGATAATGAAGGACATATGAACGCCCTTATTATTTCAGATTTTCAATATTTATCATAGATCAATCAGAAAATATATATAGTTATGTGGGTGTTTTTGGCCATTTTGACAGATTCTTAATTGTAGAAAATTGAATTTATTTTTTGTGTATTTTCAATAATCAATTGATGGAAAAGTGTTGTTATAGAAGCCTTCATAATTTATTTTTACACAATAAAAAATCACAAATAGATGTGACCAAAAAGTCTGAGACATTTGAAAGCACATAAAATGAGCACCGGGTTACTTTCTGTCTATAGTTTGAGTGACTCCCCCCCCCCCCCCCCCCCCCCCCCCCCCCCCCCCCCCCCCCCCAGAGCACCAGGGCAACCTTATTGAAGGGTAATGTCAACAATACACACGCATGTCAATCACATCTCGTGTTCGGTTTTATCGTGAGACGTGACACGCACAGATAGACGGCTGGATATACAATAGTATAACTCCAATCTTTCACCTTTCGTTTAACGGTTCTATCCAAAAAGATTTTTAAAATGTTTACAGTTTCCTATCTTCTTTTTTTTTACAAAATGTCAAATGTGTCTGGCGTATAAATCATAGATATCTATGAAATATTACATGTTTGTGACGTAGATGGATGCGTGTACAGATGATGTAGAGAGAGCTTCTATACAAACGTCCGGAGTGGTTCGTCTGCGTTAAGAAACATCTCTAGAGAAAAGTTGACATTTTTACCAACAGTTTACGTCCTGATATACGACAGTGTTTTGTTTGCACGCGACAATTTCCTGCTCCGCGGTG
>JAMZAV010002748.1:0-84347 GCA_024449915.1 Sweltsa coloradensis
GCCGATACTGAGGCCAAAGACAACGGACATTTGTGTTCAGCTCCTGTGTAGAGGCCGAAACCTACAAGAAACACCGCTACATAAAGCAGTGTTCCGCGGACATGTGGATTGTGTTCAGCTCCTGTGGATCATGGAGCCGATAAGGAGGCTAAGGCACCGAAAGAAACACCGCTACATAAAGCAGTGTACCTTGGACACATGGATTGTGTTCAGCTCCTGTTGGATCATGGAGCCGATAAGGAGGCTAAGAACGACCAACAAGAGACTCCACTAGATAAAGCCCGGCTCCAAGGGTTCGGTAATATGTTTACGAAAGCTGTTGAATCAACAGTGTTAATTCATGGTGCCGATAACGACTAGGAGCTATTCTACAGCCTACATTAAGCTACAGCTGCGAGTACTTCTTAATCCGATACTATAGGCCTAACTGTTGTTGGCTAACGGCGCAAACGTCAACGCAAAGAAAAATACACAAGAACGACAGTTACATCTGTAGGTTAAGTGCGATCGGGTGATGAATATCTTGGAATTTAGAAAATAACATGGGCGGCTCATTTGTACGTCCCGTGTGAGTGCGTTATAATATGGAGCCTGACTTGTCATGCATAGGCCTACTATGAGCTACATAATCAAACTCTTGTTGGAATCGGGAGCCTATTTATTTCGAACACGAAATGAAAGAGTTTGCACGAAGTAGGGGGCAGAGCTGTTGGAGAGTTGGTCTACACAGCAACCAAGAGAGAGAGATAGAACAATTTGAGAGAAAGAGAGTGAGAATGAGAGAGTGAGGGAGCTGTTCATTAGAATCATAGGGATAGTGGAGTAGGTATGTAAGTGTAATATGACTATTGTTAGTGTGTGGTGACTATAAAATAATTCGCCTACTCCGACTCAACATAGGCCTACCTCGTAAGTCATAATAACAAAACATTCACATTTATTAAGCTTACCATTGCTCGGAACATGGGTTTGGGTGATTGTTGTGTTTTGACCTATTGTATTGTTGTTCGTATTTTATAATTTAACCTTAGTCTTAATAGAGTCCTACGCACATTAGGCCTACAGCAATTGTGTTTGTGACGTAGCTGTCCAGTCATGTGGTTAAAACTGTTATTGCAGCTAGCAGTGATGCCAGACGTATACCGTTATTACCGAAAAGGTACTACAATTATTTACACCGTCATAAGCAATAGGCTAGGTACAATAATGTTCATATTGTACTATAATTTTAATTTCAAACCTGCACAATATTTTGTATTTTCTCTTATTTTTCACTGATAAATTAAAAAAAAAAAAATCGTGTTATTAACTAGTTCAAAATTCGCTATTTTTCCCGACAGATCTATTTTTTCAATAATTACAATTATTGTCGGATACACTGCTTACACCTCTGCTCAAGCGTAGCATGTAAACACTTAAAAATGAAGTGTGAAGATTTAAAAACAGTTTTACGGGAAAGTCGGTAATTTTTGTAAGGTTGTAAGGTCCCCCCATGCGAACAGAATATTCATTCTCCAAAAGAGAGCGGTTCGTATCATAGCTGGTGTCTCCAGAAGACACTCATGTAGAGAACTTTTCAAGGAACTTGGTATTCTTACTCTAGCATGTACCCTTATCCAATCAGCCGCATTATTCGTTCACACCAACCGTAACCTCTTCCATCAAAATGCTTCTGTGCACTCCCAAAACACTAGAGCCAACCTTCACTACACGGGCCCTCCCACAATCTGCGCCTCTTTGCACAAGGCCCTGAATATCTATCTTCCACCCTCTACATAAGCTCCCTGACCACATCAAAACCTCTCCCACCCTGTCTTCCTTTAAACATAAGTTGAAATCTATTTTACAGCAAACAGCTTTTACTCCATCAATGACTACCTCTCCATGTAAATATTTGCAGTTAATTCATTTTTTCATTATAATATTTACAAATTATCTAGAGTATAACCACAAACAAGCACTGTAATTTAAAATTTTCAAATGTTCCCTTAGCCGAAATGATGTAACAAACTTCTATTTATAATATATATGTGCTTACACGCTTCCTTGGATTGTCCAGGTATATAAGACACATTCTGCTGTACATCCTCCAATTGCTGTTTTCTGTGCCATCAGAAATTCTCATCACAATATAAACATCAATATTGCTTTATATCCAACTTTTCTTTATTCTATATGAATTTTTAAATCTAGTAGGGCATATTTTGCATCTACTCTACTTTACCATAAACACTAATCAATAAATCAATCATCATATATTACTAGACACATTCTCCTGTACATCATTGCTGTTTTCTGTGGCCATCAGCAATTATTATCCCAATATCACATCAAAAATTGCTTTATATCCAACTTTTCTTTATTATATATGATTTTCTTAATCTATAGTAGCGCATGCTATTGTTTTTGCATCTACTCTACTTTAACAAAAACACTGTGTTTTATCATTATTAATCAATTAATGAATCATCATATATATATATATATCAATATTATAAATCATCATACATATCAATATCAATATCCATATCAATTATCAATATATGCTTTATATCCAACTATTCTTTCTTCTAACACTGTTGTATTTTCATTATAATTACTATCATTTTTATTATTAATTATTAATTATAGACTATTCACTTTCTCTGCAAAGAGTTATACTTGTACACTGTACTAGTCTAAGTGAATAAAAATATCTATCTATCTATCTATTGTTTCACTCGCACCACCTGGCAACACTGACAGGTAGACAGCACGAAGCAAGAGATATACAACACCGGTATTATGTCCTCGCGTCGCTTATCACATGCGTATGCTGCTTTGAGATGAGTAATAACAGTGTTTGTGACTTATCTAAATAAAGTTATCAAGAAAATAAAAAAAAGATTTGTAATTTGAAAAATTTTATATTACTTGTTCGTGTATTTATTGATTTGTATTGTTTTGAATTGTTTTTTAAATTGTTTAGTTTTGAAGCGTCAATCCACTGCCTCCTAGATGTTGCTCGTGGCTCCTCGTTAGGCCACGAGCAACATCTAGGAGGCAGTGCGTCAATCTAACAATTTCAAAATGGCGACTTGGCGTTTTAATTTATGCTTTTTTACTGGATTGTTTGATATGGTTTTAGCTTGTGCAGCTTGGGAATGCACGAACAGAAACAATAAGAAGTTATTGCATAAGGGATATTTTAGTAAATATGCTCACCTGTCAAACTGACGTCTAGTCTATTGATGTTGAGTCTATTGATGTATACTTGTGAATGTATTAATGTATACTTATTGTATTGATGTATTTTATGATTGTATTGATGGAAACTTATGATTGTATTGATGCATTTACTTATGATTGTATTGATGTTTACTTATAATTTTATTGATGTATATTGTATTGATGTATTTTTATGATTGTATTGATGGACCTTGTTTTTTACAAGGTGTTGAGCTTTATATTAATATGTACGTCGTAATGTTTTTGGGTTTATAGACCTATTTAGGCCACCATTCTGTAAAAATTTATTGTTTTCGTTCAGGGATGTGACCTAGGACTTTTGTAGACAATAATAGTAACGTTAGGGCAACGATTTTTTTTTATTTTATACGTCAATTATGATGTGTTAAGGGAATTGTTTCCTGAGAACTTCAATAAAATAGGTTTGTAAGTTGTAATTTTGTTTGTGTTTTTTTATTTCTCTAGGCGAGATTTGTGGAAATGCTTTTCTTGTCACAGTCTGGTATTATAACCTCTAGTGACCTATTCAAAACTGGGGTCTACCCGCAAAGTTGAGGCTTAACCCAGGAAAAATTGCAACAGAAGCGAATTTGTTATCATTAAATTCAGAAAAAGAAACTAAATAACCCATAAAGAAACCCCGAAATCCCCATAGGGCGGGTGGGTCTAATCATCCCCTAAATGAAAATGTAATAAAATTGAATTTAAAAAAAGTATTTTTGAAATCTTTTAACCATGGAAGTAATCAAAGCTTATTTAAGTGTTTTTCGAATAAAAAAATTTCAAAAGTTTTTTAAAAATTTAAATTTTTTGGCCAGCAAAGGTGAATGAAGGTCAAATTTGGTATTTTTTCAAAATAAAATTTGGCAAACTTTTTTCTATTGGTACAAAAATGTTTAATGATTGTCTCATTTTGTAAATAATTAGTAAAAAAGGCCACACATGATAAGGTCTATGTCAACCATTGCAGAAAAGGGTTATTATTTCAATCTGTAGGACCATGAATCTACGAGTATGTAGTCAAAAACCTGTTTCTTACGTTTAGGCGCACTCAAATCATGTAAAGTAGTAATATAATTCACCGATAGAGGTTTCTCACGTACTACATATCGAGACGATATTTTGGACATACCTGGATCAAAACCCACACTTTAAAATCCTTACTGAAGGTTTTTCTTATGGATTTCCTTAAATATATTCGACCAAATTTTAGATAAAGCCCCATAATATAGCCCGTGGATTTGTTATTTCAACCAAATTCACATCCTATAAGTATAGGCATTGAGTTTGTCTACGGGAAGATTTAATTTCCCCAAACCTATTTCCTAGGTGTTTGGGTATAAGGCGCTGTTCACTCAGGTTCCTCGTAAAATAGCCACGTTTTTTGCGTACTCAAGGTGTTTTCCCAACCGCCATGAGAACTTAAGTCATAACCAGAAATATTTAGGTATCTGACAAACGCATACCAATTTTCGTTGGGGTGCGATTATTTCCTTCTGAGTTAAAGGCAGGCTGTACTCAAGGATCCGAAAATTATCTTAAGAATGGAAATGAAAAAACTATAATGCCGAAACCCCATCCAAAACGGATAAAACTCCCCGGGAAAAGACAGCGCGTTAAAGTTCTAGGGTGGCCGTCCGTGACGTCACCGCTCCCACTCACCCAGGCGGTCGCAGGCCGCGCGGACTCATGCTGTCTGACCGGACTGTGCTGCGGGAACAACAAACATCTTTTCCCCCTTATATATGTTTGGGCGTTTATAGGGGGTAGCAGTGCGAAGTGACCATCCTTCTAATTCAATGTAAAACGTGTGTAGTGTACATACTGTAGTTATATTGAAGCGTTTTCTTATTATTATTCTTATTGACTAAATGCCGGGCGGCAGTGTTGTGATTTTGTGCTAAAACGTATTTTATTGCGTATTGTATTGCTAGATAACACCATGATTATGAACATGAACACGCGTCAATATTGAATATATGTTGTGTTTTCGGGTGCAGTAATCAGACAGGAAAATCAGTGATGGTCGATGGAAAGAAAGTTATTTTTCAGTTTCCAAATCGTGATAGATCGCCGACTCGTCATAAATTTGCTTGAAGAAAATTAATTGCGTGGGGTTCACACCTAGTAAATATTCTGTTGTATGTGCTACCCACTTTCCTGACGAAGACTTTGAAATATCATCTAATTTATATTAAAAAAATCAGTTTGGCATGCCGCATATTAGGCTCAATTTCGAATCCCGTGTTAAAAAAGGATTCAAAACCATCAATAAAATTAAAAGGGGGAGATTCATCGTTTCAACATGTCACTAAAAAGCGCCGAGTGGGACTTAGTATTTGTACCTAAGAAGAAAGATAGTGAGCGATGCTGTCACAGAAAGTGAGAGTTTTGATACAGAGTTACAATGTATTTATTATAAGTATTGTAGTTGGTAGTTATTAGTATTGTATAGCCCGAGATAGAAATTCATGTCGGCACAACTGTGTTGAACGAGAATTCCATCCAGGAAATAGGAATTCAACGTGAATTAATCGGTTATGACTGTCGTTGACAGACTATCGAAGATGACGCCCCTGTGGATAATGATAAAGATGTGGATGTATCTTCAGAGTGTTTATTTATTTTATTTATTTATTTATTTAACGTCTATCCTATTCAGTTATAAAAACTGATTTACAAAGGAGGACAACTAAATAAATCTAATTACATAGATGCAGAAACAACAATAAATTACATTTTCGTAAATATTTGAAATAGTAGCATTACAACAACAATGCATTTAACACAAGAATTTTGGTAACAAATTGAATGATATTATATGCATTTAATGAATGAATCAAAATATAAAAAAGGGTGGAGAATGAAAAGAAAAGAAAAGAAAAGAAAAGAAAAAAAAGAAAAGAAAAGAAAAGAAAAGAAAAGTAAAGAAAAGAAAAGAAAAGAAAAAAGAAAAAAAAACAATAAAAAAGAAAAACGAAAAGAAAAAAACTGATTTATTAGACGATCCCACTCAAACGAATATGAGGTTTGCCAAAAATCAGGAGCAGCAAATCAGGGAGTATAATCAAACTTTCGCGGAAGAAACCACCGAACGCGAAATCTTTATTCTTGGGTTCAATCTTCATTTTTGTGTTCAAATCTTGACTCATATATATAATTATATCAGATATATAATTATTTAAACTAGGAAAACGCTTAAGTCCCGCCGCGTTGTTGGATGAGCGTAATTGGTGCATTGAGCTGCCATGTGTTATGTCAATTTTCTGTTGTTCTGTGGCAAAATCATTACTAAGTTGAATTTTTTTTTTAATTAAATTAAATTAAATTAAAAATTAACTTAATTTTTTTAATTTAATTTAATTAATCGTAATTGTTAACAAAATCGTAAAATTGCGATTTTTATAAGAAATAATTTATCGATTGCGCTCAAATTTTACACTAATATATAAATTCATAAAATAAAGGTTCTGCGAAAAAATCATTAAAATCTGATAAAGCATGTAGGTGTTATAAGTCAAAGAATTGTTTAAAAAAATAAAAAACCTGTAAAATTTTGATTTTTATGATAAATATTTTTTCAATTGCGCTCAAATTTCACAAAAATATCTTAATTCATAAAATAAAGGTTCTGTGCAAAAATCATTAGAATCGGATAAAGCATGTAGGTGTTATAAGTCGACGAAATTTTTAAAAAATTGAAAAAAATTGTAAAATTGCGATTTTCATGAGAAAAATTTTTCCGATTGCGCTCAAAAACTTGGCAGTTCTAAGTTCAGAGATTTCGAAGGCCTCCATAAAATTTCATCGCAATCGGAGTATCGGTTTAGCCGGAATCGTGTAGACAAACAGACAAAAATACAAAAAAAAAGAAAGAAAAAAAAAAAAAAACATTCCGGATTTTTTTCTCCAGTGTAGTGAAATGGAATCTTCGCTTCGCTCGCTACGCTCATCCAAAAATTTCATGTCAAACTGATCACAGCAATGATACAGGACACCTAAATCAAGTTGCAAGCTCCATCAGTGGGCGGCAACCAGACAATCTAGGCAGAAAAATATAGTTGAAAATACATTGTTTATATCATAATCAAAGCAATAATGAACAAACAAAGAGAAAAGCAAAATCAATTATAAGAGCTTATGAAGGACAATTAACAGTACACAAACACACAGACAATAACCTACAAATAAATAGTAAAAATCAATTTTTTGCTCTTTGATTCATTATCATTGCTTCAATTTTACTTTTAAATTGTACAATTCCTAGATCAGTAAACTGGCTTCTAATATCATAAGAAATTGAATTCCAATAGGATACGCCTCTGTACATAAATGACTTTCTAAATGCTTCAGAATTTAATCTAGGAAAATTCCAATGAGTTTTTTAAAGTAGAATTTCTATCACGATCAACAATTTTAAAAATATTGGGTAGAATACCTAAAAACATACCTTTTAATACTTTGTATGTATTTACCAGCACGCTATACTTCATCCTCTCCTCAATCGTGAACAATCAGACTGCAATCAAGGGAAATGAATAAAACAGATGGTCAATTCTCTTCTGGAGTACAACATACTCAGTAGAAGGTCTTACTGCCCAAACCACTAAGCAATAATCAATAACAGAGTGAATATAAGAATCTACAAGTAACCTCAACATTCTCTCGGTTACAAACCTCTTCATTCTACTTATAATTCCAATTGCTGATGATACTTTATTACACACATATTCATAATGTTTCTTAAAATTTAAATTACAATCTAACAAAACTCCAAGATATTTAAATTCATACACTCTAGAAATTAACTTACCATTACAATTTAACGTCAAATGAATATCATTCATGCTTCTATCATTAGCCTTATGAAAAATCATAAAATTTGTTTTGCTATAATTAATATCAAGTTCCTGAGTTTTTTAAAACCAATCATCCATCCTCTTTAGAACTTCTTGAAGACGTCTTACGATCTCTTCGACATCCACACCTTCTAAATAAAAGACCAAGTCATCAGCATATAAGATATAATTGATGCCTCCCATTATAGTAGATATATCATCTATATAAAGAATAAATAACAGGGGTCCTAATATTGATCCTTGGGTACTCCACAAAATATATTGAATACTTTTGAACTATATTTTGCAGATTTATAAACATTTTTCTATTTAAAAAATAATCCGCCAAAATTAATAACAAATAAGGACTTACGTTATAACCTGGTTTTTAATTTTATTAAAAGAGTGTAAAAAGGTACTGAATCAAATGCTTTCCTAAGATCAACAAAGACAGCTCCAACCTTACCATTACGTTTATCAATCCCTCTATAGATAAAATCTTGTAAATGCTAGAAGGGCATTTTGCGTTGACCTACCTTTCCTGAAACCATGCTGGTTTGCACTTAAACCTCCAGATGCACCCACTTCATATAATAACCTCTTGTGTAAAATATTTTCAATAATTTTCCCTACAATTGGAAGAGTTGATATATATACCTTCAAAGATATTTTAGTTAAAATGTTCAATGGCGGCGGCCATCTTGTTTTTTTCCCAGGGAAGGTCTCAGTAAAAAAAACGAAATTTACCCACTCAAAAATTTTTTTAAGTTCGGTTCATAACGAATCGATTTATAACCAAATATCTAATTGTTTCACCAATTGTGTATCGACAAAATGTTATTGAAACATAAAGATCACACAGTAGTAGCATATATTCATCTACACATGCCATCGCTTCAATTACATAAACTCAGGCTATAATTATCATTGTCAGAAAATTAAATGCATGGATTCATTAAAAACACATAAAAATAATCTACCAAAATGCAAGTTAAGAAAATGTAAAGCCTTTTTACCTAGTAATATCGTTTCATAACGAGAAAGTGTAAGTAAACAGTTAAAGTTTTTGTAACATAACCTCAAACATAAGGGACTTTCGTGAAAATTTGTAAAATTTTAATTTTAATTTCTATCATTTACCTTTAGAATGGTACCTTTGAAATTGAAATCGGTCAAATACTTACGAAGATACGCTAGTTTAAAATTCGAAAGCGGCGGCCATCTTGTTTTAGATATGGCCGGTCTCAGCCAAAAAATCAAGACTCTCACCATCGAAATTGTTTATCTATGGATCAATACGAATCGAGTGATACCACATACGTAGCTCTTTCACCTGTTCGGCCACGGAATTACCTATGCTCCCCTACTAATAGGTGTTTAAAATCTATGACGGAGTCTATCACCGTAGATCCTGGTGTATTCCAACGGTACATGATAAATCTGTTGGCAGGTATAAACGGAGTAGAAGTGTTTCTTAGAGGCGAGCTCTGGCAATCTTCGGCGGGGACACCTCCCACCTCCCTTGACGACCTCCCTGACGACGGTGACGACGACAATGACGAGTCCTCCGCGACGTGAGAACCCCCTCTTTCCTCGCTTTACTCGTGGCTGGTTCTGTCCAGCATGGGACTGCCCTCCGTACACCCCCTAGACTAGAGTGGCTCATTACTAGGCCACTTCGCGAACGCTTTTTCCAGTCGCTTTGATGGATGAGCTTTTTTTTGGAATATTTCTGTCCAATGATTACGTTTTTATGTGGAATCTCCTTACTTTTTTTATAGTTTCTTGATATTACTTGTTCATTATACTAAAAGGCCTATATGAAAACCTTTATTTCTATGAATTTTGACCAACTTTTTCAACTTTTTCTCTCAAGAGGCACTACATCACCATAATCTTTATGACAATATAAAATATGAACGTTGTAGCCCCACCCGTATGGTCAAAATCGGCCCAAATAACACGAAAATGTCGTATTAAAAACCGGAGAAAAAATCGTAAAAGTACGATTTCTATGAGAAAGATTTTTTCGATTGTACCCAAAAAACAATACAGCTCTAAGTTCAGAGATTTTGAAGGTCCTGTCAAATTTTCATCAAGATCGCATATTCCGCTTGCCCGGTAGAGAGCGAACAAACAGACAAAACAAACTAACAAAAACAAAAAACCCGAGCTATTTTTCTTGGGGTAACGTACGTAAAAAGCAAACAAAAAAACACAAAGTCAAATTGAAGTCTTCGCTTCGCTCATCCAATTACCTAACGGTTGGCGCGCCCTTAAACTTAATGAATCTCTTGTTTGGCTCCTCCACGTTAACAATTCATTCAACATTTTAGTCAGGTTGGGTCAGGTAGTATGTTCACGGGTTAATTTTTTGGTAAGTGGGTTTTAGAACACATCGAAATTTGAATTTTGGCGCCTTTTTAGGGATCGCCAAATATCGATGTTTGTTCGATTCGACAAGGTAAAGTTATAAATTGATTTTGCTGAAATTTAACACTCCCATGATCAGTTAATAAGGTGTTTGTAATATGCACATTGACATCCGTCAAGATAACAAACCTATCGACAATGTAGAACCGTTATGCAGTAGTTATTGTTATAAATTAAAACTAAACACACTAGGGGAAAAATGTTAACCATAATACGGACAACACAGACCTAAAAGTTGTTCAGGTAGACATTAAAAAAATATTGAGCATTATTATCTAGAGGACTAATTTGAAAGATATAGTTCGGATAAACTAGCCATATAAAAGTACTCGTGTATTTCAGTTAGGCCCTACTGTGCCAATCTTAAATACATCAGAAAGTTTTGCAACGTTTAAAACGCCATATTAAAATATCCTGTTGGCGCCCGCTGAGGCTTAAGTTGAACTACAAATTTACAGATATTTACTTTGGATTGTTGTCATGTTGATTATGAATTTATGATAATTGCCAAAATTCACCTTACATTTTTCATCAAAAAAATCAATACTAACCTTAAAAATTGGACACCTCGGGGTGTCAAAATTGTTATGGTAAATTTCGGATGTATCAGATAATTTTTTTTTGTTAAGAGTTTGTTGTTCATTAAAAAAAAAATCATAAGCTAATTTAAAAATTTGCAGCACATTTGGTAGGGCAAAAATATTTTTTAGTATTGCACTATCTTCAACGCTGAAATGCAAAATCATAAAGATTCTACAAATTATTTATATTTCAGTAAAGAGCAAGCTTTTCTCAAAAACGTACATTGTTCAAAATAATATTTTTCCAATTTTACACCATTTGGACAATATTTCCACAAAATCTTTGGTCACCCTGGATGGCAAATGCTATAAAGAATAATGCAGCATATTCTGAGACGCCACAAACATATGCAGCATATTCTGAGAACCACATACATATGCAGCATATTCTGAAACGCCACCTACATATGCAGCATATTCTGAAATGCCACCTATGTGTATGAAACATATTATTCAAAGACTATAACAGATGCAGCATATTCTGAGACGCCACAAACATATGCAGCATATTCTCAGACACCACAAACATATGCAGCATATAATGAGAAGCCACAAACATACAGTATAATGTGAGATACCACGTACATATGTAGCATATTCTGAGTTTCCACAAACATGCAGCATATTCTGAGTTGCCACAAACATGCAGCATTTTCTGAGACGCCCCATACATATGCAACATATTCTTAGAGCCACAAACATGAATCATATTATGAGACACCACAAATGCTGCATATTTATGACGCCACCTAAATGTGCAGCACATTCTGAGACCCCACAAAAAAAATTGCAGTACATTCTAAAAAGCCACATACATATGCAGCATATTCTGCGACACCACAAACATACAGATATTCTGAGACGCCACAAATGTATGTAGCATATTATTCTGAGACGATACCTAGGCTTTATTTGCAGCATATTCTGAGACGCCACAAACTTGCAGAATATTCTGAGACACCACATACATATGCAGCATATTTTGAGACACATCACATATATATTAAGCAGCATATTCTGTCTGAGACGCCTCCTACATATGCAGCATATTCTGGGCCCATATTCTAGGCCCTACATATTATGCAACATATTCTGAGTTTCCGCATAAATGTGGCACATTCTGAGACGCCACATACATAAAGGGTATTGATGCAAAAGGAATATTCGTGCCAACTTTGTAAACGCTGCAAAATTAATTTGTGTAGGCCCTACTATCCAAAATTTAATTTGTTTCTCTCTGTTGGTCAAACTTAAAAATTATACAAAAAGTATCCATTGTCCACATGAAAGATGACATTGTTTTGAGTAAGGATGAGTGGGAAATTCACTAAGAAGGCCTCGTCTATGTCTAGACCACATCTTAGTAGGCACAGGTCTACATTGTATTGGGATTTTCATTTAGTACAATACGGTCATTATTATTTGATTGATTTTTTATTTTTTCAACTTTGGTGATAGTAAGTACATAATAGACCACAAAAGTACATAGTAGGCCAGTTTACAGAGTTACTCAAAATGTTAAAAGTGAAGCTTCGGCTTGTCTAACTAGTGGTAAATCATGGGTTGTTGTGGTATAGGCGCAGGGCCTATGGGCTAAACCAAATACCCTAGCCTACTGGCTAAACCTACAACTTAATTGTTTAGCAGTAGGATAGACCTAGCTAGGTACCGGTATCGACATTACACTGGTTTGGATGTCTCCAGTAAATGGACCTACAACACCGGTAATATTTACTATTAATGTAACCTTCTGCTTTCTGCTAACAATTTTACGAAGTTGAAGGCCCTATCTACTCAAGAAAATATTGCTATCTATTGTGACATAGGTAAAATAATGTTATATAAAAATACTCCTTTAGGGTACTTATTTATGATCCTTAGGCCTATATCGGCCTACATTCAAACACATATTAGGGACATGCATTTCCTCGATTTGAACCCCTATTCACATAAATAATTTATTGAAACCAAATCACAAGACAAGATATTTTGCAAGAACAAAAGCACACACCGTAGGCTAGGCCTATCCCACAAAACCCCAATATTCACCGTGCTCCGTTGTTTCTAAGACTATGCTGTTTATACCAAAGACATATTTAGATTTTGTTGACCTTGTTCAATACCAGAGTTCACAGGTTCGGTGCTGCCCAGTTCAAGAACTTCATGCATATCTCGAAGCCCATGAAGCACGCGGCGTTAGCGGGAAAAGCTCGGATCATCACGGGAACAACTCCCTTGTACAAGGCTGTCACTCCCTCCTCTTTCATCAGGCGTAGAAACACGTCCCGGATGCCCCTGGGATATGTGCCTTCGGGAGCAGTTTGGAAGCGACTTTTCAACACGTCAGCTGGCATTCCGACCATCCAAAAAGCAATACCTGTCATCCCACCAGCAAACACTGTGCCAAGCAGACCGATTTCCTCTCCAGGAGGGGTGATGGCTCGCTGGATCATCTCGTACGTCATGAAATACGTTCCGCTAGCAGGTACATCTCTTAGGAGTGTAGCGCAGGTACCTTTGTAAATGCTTCTCATGCCACCTTCTTTATATAACTGCTTGACCACATCTATTGGACCGCTGTACTTTGCTGGCTGCGTACCACCTTGCTGAATCTGCAAAAGGCACTTGATACGTTCTCCCGGAGCCATTATAACCGTAGTGAAAATACCAGAGAAAGCACCGGCAATGAAAAGCTGCGCATAAGTCAATTCTTCATCCCCAGACGTCTGTTGCATTCGTTTCCCTAGACCGAAGCCGAAGAAGCTGATAGCAAAGATTGGGGCGACTCCAGTTAGGGGTGCGGACATACCCTTGTACAGCCCTTTGAAGCCTTCTTTCTGAACTGTTTTCTTTGCACAATCATAGGTCCCAGTATATAAAGGTGCCTCTCCCGGTAAAGCCTTGGGCATTGTTTGCAATCTTACCTTTATAGTGTCTAGAGGATGCCCGGAAATAACAGTACAAACACCGGCAAAGCCGCCCGAGAGGAAATATTTAACTGGGTTAGTTGCTTGTTTTTCGGGCATGGCCGTGTTGTGATATTCAGAAAACTTCAAGTAGGAACTTAAATCAAAACCACTTCCCGAAGAAATTGATACGAATATGCTTAAACTTACGAGTAATCTTGGAATAGGCCTAGGCTTATGAAGAGATGTCAAACGTCCATGGTGGCCATTATCACCGCCAACTAAGGTTGCGTTCCGTAGAAGCGACCGGTCGAAGACACTGAACGTCGATAGGTCGCGACGGAACACTTCCGAACTAGAAACGTTCGAATTTGTCAGCGGGAAAATGGCGATTGAACGTGCAAGAGATGCTGCTATTAATTATTTGTGACAAATACGATTGCCAGGCAATGTGTAGTCCTTGTGTATGCTCTAGGCCAGTTAAATATTTTGATGTACATGCCCTCTAGGCCCGAGGCCAGGACTTTAGAACAACCCTTGACTAGCTTAGGCCTACTCAGTGGTTAAAGTGGATTCGGAATAGTGATGGCCGCTCTTATGTTGAAGAAAGTATTGAAGTGGGACCGCCAGGGGGTCTGGGGGCACAGCCCCCCAGTTTTGCCCCGCAGGGAATTTTTTTTAGGGTGTGATTGTCAGAAACTCTTTTAAATCACTTTGGAGAGGTGTCTATATGTTTGTTTTTTTTGCCATTAGGGTAGTATTTGGGATTGTATGCCTTTATTCTACTAATTTTTAATTATTCAACATAATTCGCAATATGATAAAAATCTATCACAAATTAGTCCCGGTATGGCATACCGGTCGGTAATTTTAGAAACGGTATGCATACCGGCTCATACCGCCCCACTTTAACCACTGGGCCTACTATAAAAACAAGTACGGAAGATAAATACGAAAGCCTTAAAGCCTACCACCACATAATATGCTCCAAACGCTCTCTAAGCAATAAGCATTCTAATCATAGGCGTGCGCAAGGGGGGGGGGCAGGGGGGGCTTTGGAAACGCCCATTAGGACTAGAAAATAATGTTATCAAAATAACTAATCACGTTTCTTGATAAAAATTGAAAAATGTCTATAGACCCTATTTTGGATGAGGGGTAGCGAGCGAAGCAAAGATTCCTTTACTACAGGGAAAAAAAAACCCGGGAAATTTTTTTTCTTTTTTTTTTTCTTTTTTTTCCTGTTTGTTTTTTATTGTGTGTTTGTTAACACGTTTCCCCGGCTAAACCGATACTCCAATTGGATAAAAATTTTATAGAGGCCTTCGAAATCTCAAAAACTTAGAATGCCAGTTTTTTGCGCAATCAAATTTTTTTTTCTCAAAAAAAACCAAAATTTTACATTTTTTCGTTTTTTTAAAAAATTTTCTTCGACTTATAACCCTACATCTTAATCCGATTTTAATGATTTTTTTTTCAGAACCTTAATTTCAGAATTAAAAATTCTCGTGAAATTTAAGCGCAATCAAAAATATTTTTCATGAAAAAACGAAATTTTACAGTTTTTTTCTTTTTTAAAAAATTCTTTGCTTAAACAACTACATGCTTTATCCTTTGTAATATTTTTTTTACAACCTTAATTTTTGAAATTTAAAATATTCGTGTAAATTTTTAGCGCAATGAATAATTATTTCTTATAAAATCGCAATTTTTCGTTTTTTTCTTTTTTTAAAATTTCGATTAAAAAAAAAAAATAAGGATATTTTTAAATTTAAATTTTTTTTAAATTTTAAAAAAAACTTCGATTAATAATAATTTTTTCACAGAACAACAGAAAATCCGCAAAACACAATGGAGCTCAATGCACCAATATTTACCAACAAAGCGGCGGGACTTTAAAGGGTTTTTCCATTAGTTTTTGAATCCTTTAGGACTATGCCTACTTTTTCCCTCATCATCTAACTTTTAAATAACTTTTATAATAAAAATGCCATAAGGTTTTTCGTGTAAATAATAGCCATTCGTACTCTCAGCTACGTTTGGCGTTTGGTTTTAAAGCCCTCCCCCAAAAACGGTTACCCCAAAAAAATCGCCTCCGGAGCCTGGGGCTACACCCCAGACCCCCCACCCCCCCAACTCTGCTCCCCGCCTCATTCCTCCGTCGGTATGGCAATCCTGTGACCATGAGCGCCCCGGAGGACGTGGGGCAAGTGGGGGCATCCCCCCCCCCCCGGACAAAGCAGATGAAATAACAATTTAAATATTTATTTTAATCAATCAGTTGAAAATAAAATAAAATAAAAAAATGTGAGGAAAATAATGTGAAGGTTTCCTTTAAGATTCTTTTTGATGGTTTTCAAGTTTCGCGTATCGACTGCACAAAAATAACAAAATTTTGGTATTATATTCAGCCCACTACTTTTTCCTAAAACCCACCAAACGCATTTTAAAAAAACTGATTTTCAAAATTTTAGCTGTTGTTGAGGGGCTCCGGCACCCAAAACCACTGTGCTTACCCAACGAAAATACAATTTGTAAATTTGACCCCCCCTCTGCCAAAATTCCTGCGGGCACCCATGAAAATCTCTGCGCACCAAAAAACAATCGCAGACTATATTTTAAAAAATGGTGCCCAAACTTCAAGCGGTGTGGTCGCGACCATTGGTCGACCGGAACAATAATTAACGGTACGCTAGGGGCAATGGGTAGAGTGGTCGCCCAATCTGATTTACGGAACGCTGTAAAAGAAGACTGGTCCACCCATGGTCGACGGATCGCAACCTGAGGAACCTGGAGCCAAGGTCTCTGCATCACTGCCTCCCAGATTCCGACCAAAAGGGGTTTAAAAATGCTACTTAGGGTATCCCATTCGTGTCCTTTTAAAAGGACCTTTCAATTTTTTAATTTTTTTAAATATGAATAACAATTTTTTTTTAAATTTTGGAATTTTTAAATTCATGTTTAGTACCTTTTTAAGAAGATTTAAAAAAAGAAATAGCAAAAAAAGGCAAAAACAAGACTTTTTTTGGTAGTTTTACCGAAAATGTAAAATATTTCTAGTATTGCTGGTATTTGAGATACATACACACAATCCAAAATATGCACACCAAAAAAAGGGGAAAAAACTAGTTTTAACCCCAACCACCCTTAAAAAAATCTTGTTTTTTTCCATAAACCCATACAAAAAAAAATATAGTTTTCCCCTCACATAAAAAATTTTCGGATCATATCCCACATTGTCATTTTAACGCCCCCACCCTTCCCCCCCCCCCCCCCCAAATAGTATTTCGTGATTTTTTAGAATTCTCAAAAACTAGGCACAAGTTCAATATTTTGATTCCCAAAATGATAATTTTGACGCATTTCATCAAACAATGACATTAGCCTCCAAAACCGTCACCCATCCCGCCCCCCACCTAAATTCACTCTTTTTGGAACTCCCCCACATTATATCATTCTAAAAAACTAAATAAATGAAAATAAAAAATCATTTCCCACACTGGTAATTTTGAAAGATCCTTTCCAACCTTGACATAACCAACCCCTTACGGATTACACCCCCTTACAAAATTACCCGCCCCCTTTTTTCCCAACTCCCTCCCCCCCCAAAAAAAAAAGTCTACCTTTTAGGTAATTTGTTTGGATTTTATCTGAATTGACGTTTAGCCACCTACGACCCCCTACCAAAGTCATTCCTCCCCTCACCCCCTCCTTAACGATACCCTCACATTCTCCCACCACCTACATCCTCCTCCCCCACCCTCTCCCTCCCAAATTTTTTGGTTGAAAGTCTCAAAAAATAAAAATACCTATTTTTCTTGACCTTTTAGGTAATTTGATCGGTTCTCATACGACCTTGACCATTTTCTCCCCCCCTTACCCCATCCCTGGCTACTATTCCCACCAGGATCACTTCCCCCCAAATGTTTTCTGAAAAGAAAAAAAAAATATTACCCCAAAAAAAAACACAATACATTCAAAATTTGATTTCCCACCCAAGTCATTGTTTCACATGCCATCCATTTTGAACAAAAGGTCGTTCTTTGGACCTGCTCGACTTTGGTCTAAGATCATTTTTAGAGTAGGTTGATCTAGGCCACACCCACGCTCGAGGAAGTTAGATCACTTACTCTTGTGTTTTGAGACGAACGCATTTTTGGGGCGAAAATTCGACTTTTTTTCTGCTCTAAAAAAAAAATATCATCCAAAAAGAAAAAATTCGTTCGCATTTATTGGCCAAATATTATTCCATTTCCCAGCAAACGAGGAAGCCATTTTTATTTAAATAAACCCGCGTAATTCGTTATTAAATCAAACTTGCTCTAACCTGCTCTAAGTCGCTCCTCCTAAAATGTCAGAGCACGAAAAATCATGATCTTTCTCCCTCTAGATCAAGTTGCTCAAGCCCAAAAAAAACGCAATTCGAGAAAGTGATCTCGTGAAACGAACGGCTATTTCGTTATCGGAGCAGATCTGAGCAGTTAGAGCAGGTCCAGCGAACAGACCTTAAGCAACACCCCCTGACGCCCGTCTGTCACACGTGGTAGTATGGCGTGGCGTGGACGGGGAACCTCGATTTAAAAAAAACTTTTTTTGTAGCAAGCCTGCCCAGGGTGCAATTCATTATTCATGCCCCTCTTCAGGTGACTAGCTATAGGTATGTTGCGGATAGGATGTTGTGAAGGGATGTCCGAGGGCTGCACATTAACGTCTGAGGAAAACCTCGGAAAAAACCTTTAGTCAGGATTGCCGATCTCGACGGGATTTGAACCCGGGACCTCCCGAATCAGCAGTGCGATTCTGTAAGATCGTTTTGGAAAACGTGAATGATCGCTATCGTTAAAACAAAAACATTTGTTGTGCTCATTTACCATTATTGTAAATTTTTGGATTAGCCAATCAAAACAAAAGTCGTAACGGGAAAACAAATATGCAGTGATAGTTGGCATGAGTATCATATATACTTTTATGTTGTTTGCGGTTTTATTATCTTTAAAGATTGATAACGAGGATTCAAAAGGTATTGATATAAATGCTTGTTAAATTATCGGTTTACGGTCTGTAGATGTAAAACATATCCAACCAAATACAAAAATTTGTAAAAAAAAACGGCAGCCAAGCCCCTCCTTCAAAAGTCTCCGGCTGTGAATGCTGTGAGATATAGAAGTTGAGCCAAGCTTTTTATTCTTTTTCCCTAGTTTTTGCTTTTAAAATAAGTAAGATCATTTCGCCTGTTGACGAGCGCCAAGCCAACGATTTTTGTGGTAAAAAAAGTAAAATTTTTTAAACTCGAAATCATAAAAAATGGCTCGGCCATGGAAACCAAATTCAATGGCCAAGGCAATTTTTTTTATGATTTCGAGTTTAAAAATTTTACTTTTTTACCACAAAAATCGTTGGCTTGGCGCTCGTCAACAGGCAAAATGATCTTACTTTTTTTAAAAAGCGAAACTAGGGAGAAAGAATAAAAAGCTTGGCTCAACTTCTATATCTCACAGCATTCACAGCCGGAGACTTTTGAAGGAGAGCTTGGCTGCCGTTTTTTTTTACAAATTTTTGTATTTGGTTGGATATTACATCTTTTTGTTGTTCGTTCGCTATCAAGGTGTGAATGATTAAAATTTTTTGTTGAGTTCAAAGTTGTTTTTTTTACATTTTTGGGCCCACGGTCCCCCAAAAGATACCCCTTAAATAAATAAATAAATATTTATTTACAGACTACCCACTCAGTTATATAACTGATTTTCAGTGGGGGACTTTAAATCAAAGCGACCAACCAACCCTGCAGGCCCCGACGCAATCGACGAGTAAAGCGATAAACCAACCAAAGATCGATATTTTTAATAGGAAAATATCAATCAGTGGTATGGACAGTGCGAACACCCGCGGATCAACGCCAGAATCAACAAGGCCGATTCAGAACAACTCTAAAATTTATTATGTGCTTTCGTTGCTAGGACGGCTCCAAAGTCACCGTTTACAAACTCCTAAGACAAGAACTGATAGACTTAAGTCCAAATCAGAAGTTAAAAAACTTCTGACTTGAGCGGGAATCGAACCCTGGCCCTTCTGCATTGGAAGCAGATACGCAAACAACAAGACCAACGCACTAGCATAAGCACTAGATATTTATAATGGTTAAGAGCATGTTTAAATTTCAAGCTTGTATACAAATTACTACGCCTGAGTAATTACGCGTTTTGATTTTGCTAGGACGGCTCCAAAGTCACCGTTTACAAACTCCTAAGACAAGAACTGATAGACTTTAAGCCCAAATCAGAAGTTAAAAAACTTCTGACTTTAGCGGGAATCGAACCCTGGCCCGGCTGCATTGGAAGCAGAAACGCTAACAACAAGACCAACGCACTAGCATAAGTTCTAGATATTTATAAGGGTTTAAGAGCATGTTTAATTTCAAGCTTGTATACAAATTACTACGCCTGTGTAATTACGCGTTTTGATTTTGCTAGGACGGCTCCAAAAGTCACCGTTTAAAAACTCCTAAGACAAGAACTGATAGACTTAAGTCCAAATCAAGAAGTTAAAAAACTTCTGACTTTAGCGGGAATCGAACCCTGGCCCTTCTGCATTGGAAGCAGATACGCTAACAACAAGACCAACGCACTAGCATAAGCACTAGATATTTATAAGGGTTAAGAGCATTGTTTAATTTCAAGCTTGTACAATTACTACGCATGAGTAATTACGCGTTTTGATTTTGTTTTTGATTTTGATTTTGATTTTCCCGGTCCCAATGCCCTGTTTTTGTTATATGAGGTACATCTGAGTGTGGCCCAAGTTTCAAAGTTCTAAGATAAAACCGTTTTTCTCGGTATACGTATTATTCATAAGAGTACGGAATTACCTATTTTTGATAATTTTGTTTTTTTTTCCGGTACCCGTTAACCAATTTGCTTTCCATATTCAAAGTGATAAAGAATGAGAGATATCAAAATGTTTCCAGTTTTAAACATCTCAGTTGTAGCGTTTTCTTTGATGATTCATTTCTTAAAGTTCAGATATGTTTTTGTCATTTTTGGGCCCATGGTCATCCCAATTTAGCCCCTTGTGTTTTGGACGCAAAATATTTATAATGGTTAATAGCATGTTAAATTTCAAGTTTGTACAAATTACCACGCCTAGGTAATTACGCGTTTTGATTATCATCCAAATTTTGATTTTCTCCGGGCCCTGTTACCGATTTTGGTTTTGAAAGCAAAAGGCACTGCGTCTGAAATACACCTAAGTGTGGGCCAAGTTTCATAGTTCTAAGATTTACCGTTTTCCCCTGTAGGCTAAAGAACTCTCCGCGGAGAAATGCCACCCACCCACCCACCCAGCCAGCTTTAAGGAATTTGACGATGTTGAGAGCCTTTTCTAACACAGAAAAGAGTTGTCGGATCGGGTTGATTTTTTTTTTTGGTATGTCATGGACCACATACCAGGTCATATACCGAGTTTCAAGATTGTAACTCTTTCGGGGCGGCGTGTGCAGATAGCTGAAAACCCCCCAACTCTTGTAGGGGTATATAGGGCCGGAGTTCGGTGTCGCCTAAGCATCGCATCGCTTGTCTGCCGGGCGACGACCGTCGCCCTAGATATTGCTGCATAGTTACTTGATTTCGTAACGACTTGTGTTTTGATTGGCTAAGCCAGAATTTACAATAATGGTAAATGAGCACAACAAATGATTTTGTTGGATGAGCGTAGCGAGCGAAGCGAAGATTCCATTTCCCTACACTGGAGAAAAAAATCCGGAATATTTTTTTTTCTTTCTTTTTTTTTGGTATTTTTGTGTGTTTGTAAACACGATTCCGGCTAAACCAATACTCAAATTGCGATGAAAATTTCTGGAGGCCTTTGAAATCTCTGAACTTAGAACTGCAACGTTTTTGAGCGCAATCGGAAAATTACATGAAAATCGCAATTTTACGATTTTTTTTCGATTTTCAAAAACATTCTTCGACTTATAACACCTACAAGCTTTATCCGATTTTAATGATTTTTTCACAGAACCTTAATTTAATGAATTAATATATTCGTGTTAAATTTGAGCGCAATCGAGAAATTATTTCTTATAAAAATCGCAATTTACGTTTTTTTTCTTTTTTTAACAATTACGATTAATTTAAAAAATTAAAAAATTAAAGTTAGTTTTTTATTTTATTTAATTTAATTTAAAAAAATTTCAACTAAGTAATGATTTTAAGCATTTTCCTAGTTATAACGATAGCGATCATTCACGTTATCCATAACGATCTTATAGAATCGCACTGCAACACTGTCGGTGAACCTTGTTCGTGGAGATTCGTTTTACCATGGTGCACCGCCTGCCATTCAAAACATGATTCACATCTTCATTAAATTCTACTCATTTTCTGTCTATTTTCATTCTATTATTTCTTGTACATTTGAAACGTAACACATTTTGCTGAATATTTTAACGGACCACATTTTGTTCCCGAATGTCTGTTTATTAAAATTTCAGCGCAATCTGGTCAGCGGTTCGGTCATTTTTGAACTCGCTCATTCTCAGACAGATCATGGGACATAAGTATTATTTGAGTTGATTGTATGACTCCATTGCGATATCACATTAAAAAAAATATTTTGTTAACTACAGTGAAAAAGTCCAATGATTTATATTTATAACTCCATTGCAAGTTTCAGAGAGTTAGAAAGGTTTGGCGGCACAGTCTATTATAGGCGTAACTTTAAACGGCTGACTGCTAACGAATGCAATTTTGTAAAAAAATAACAAAGAGTAGAAGAGAGAAAAAGAGGAGAAAACAAGTATTTTTCATCGCATACACTGCCGTAAAAAAATCGTACTATAAAAATAATATTATTGGCCTAATTGGATGAGCGTAGCGAGCGAAGCGAAGATTCCATTCTACTACACTGGAGAAAAAAATCCGGAATGTTTTTTTTTTCATTTTTTGTTTTTTGTGTGTTTGTCCGCACGATTCCGGCTAACCGATACTCCGATTGAGATGAAATTTTATGGAGGCCTTCGAAATCTCTGAACTGCCACGTTTTTTGAGCGCCATCGAAAAATTATTTCTCATAAAAATCGCAATTTTACGATTTTTTTTCGATTTTAAAACAATTCTTTGACTTATAACACCTACATGCTTTATCCGACTTTAATGATTTTTGCGCAGAACCTTTATTATATGAATTAAGATATTCTTGTGAAATTTGAGCGCAACTGAAAAAATATTTATCATAAAAATTGAAATGTTACGTTTTTTTTTCTTTTTTTAAACAATTCTTTGACTTATAACACCTACATGCTTTATCCGATTGTAATGATTTTTTCGCAGAACCTTAATTTTATGAATTAATATATTAGTTAAATTTGAGCGCAATCGAGAAATTATTTCTTATAAAAATCGCAATTTTACGATTTTTTTTAAACAATTACGATTAATAAATTAAAAAATTAAAGTTAATTTTTAATTTAATTAATTTAAAAAAAAATTCAACTTAGTAATGATTTTTCCACAGAACAGAAAATTCGCATAACACATGGCAGCTCAATGCACCAATTACGCTCATCCAACAACGCGGCGGGACTTAAGCGTTTTCCTAGTATTAATATTGAACTAACTGAAGTCAGCCACCAAACGGTGTGCCTACAACTATAAATGCGTTGAAAGTGGCCATAGGGTATACAGGGTCTAAGCCATTAATTATTTGTGAAAACACAGCTTTATTTTCCATTTAATCGTTTCCTTGTATACCAGGAAAACGCCAAAGTCGTTGTTAGACGAGTGAGTGAGCCATGTGTTGAGTATCCGGTAACATTCCCTTTCTTCCCCTTACCGCAAGCATCCCTAGCCTATCATAGGCGAGAGTGGCGCATTATGGCCTTACACTTGACGCGCCCTTATACCAACTAAACTTAAAAAAAAAACATTATTTATACCAATATAATAATTATCAATTTTAAATGCAAATGTTCCCGGGTACTCAACACATGACTCGCTCACTCATCTAACAACGACTTTGGCGTTTCCCTAGTCTAGTTGGCTAAGGCGCCCTTATACCCGAAATGTGGGAGACCTGGGTTCAATCCCCTGGTCGGGAAAGATTTTGTAATTTCAGGATTGTATTTTAAAATGTATTAAACATGTTTTGAAATGCATATAACGCAGTGTAGTCCATCACCTGTGACAATTATATTATGGAAAACATAGCCAGTTCAAAATATGTGTAAATATTGCAAGGTTTACTCAATCTCCGAGCGCAATTTGTGGGTACCTTGAGCGTGCGAGATTCGACAAACCTTGTGCACTGCATTTCACAATTCACAGCCAGACAAATAACAAACAAAAAATATTTCTTCCAAAACAAAACCATTGTCGTTAAAATAATTCCTACACATTGGCAGCCTATTTTTCAATTTATTATTTCTTGTGGGTTTAAATCGAAATGAATCTGGCTGATTTTGTTAGCAATTCTCAGTAAACTCGTACCGGATGTCTGTTTAAAATTTCAACACACAATCTGTTCATCGATTTGGCTGATTTTCGACGTACACACACATGCACACAGAAGAACAGAATGAGCGCCGTTTGAGTTGAATGGAGACACTCAGTCGCTTCGCTCCCTCATTTAATAAATTAATTAATATTTACAGTTTACCGACTCAGTCACATAATTGATTTTCGCTGGGGTTCTAAAATTTCATATTCTGACTGATTTGCAATGCCAAAATTAATGACCCTGAAAAATTATTTTTTACAACTTAATCTATAGACTAATACTACACTAAAATGACCGTTTAAAAAATTATCTTATACTGAGATTTTACATGAATTTGTCAACTTTTTTTATCATGAAATTTGTGAAAATTTGCGTTTTGGGGAATTTTTGAAATTGGCTTTAATCCTGCTTATTTTTTTCTCTATATAGATACTAGATTGATTGATTGAATATTGCTTAACGTCTCATATTAATGCACTTTGACGATGAGTGGTGATAGATGAGGATGAAGTATGAACAGAATGGATGAGAGGAAACCCGGTACCGGCACGTAGCCTCTCCTTTCGAAAATTCAAAATACCAAGGGGACCAACGGCTTAACGTCCCATCCGAAAGGACGGTGTAACTTTGACAGTCATATAGGTTCCTCCACTAACCCGGACTGCCGAGCAGACGCCGAGGAGAACGAAGCCGTTACGCTAGCTTTCGAACCCTCCATCTGCTCTAACCAGCGGTATACGTGAGTTTCAGGGTAAAGCGGTCACCCACTCTACCCATGAACCACGCCCGATTCTGCTTAACTTCGGTGTTCGAGTGGAACCGGTTAAACGAGCTCGGCTAAACCGCTGGCTATATAGATACTAGAGCATCATACCAATCTAATATGGTCTTTTGTAACATCGTGTCCTTGAATCGGTGCACAAATATACAATGAAACACAAAAAAAAAATATGCATCCCAAAATCACTCCCCTTCTTGGTCATCAGCATACGGGGGCCCCCTATGACCGAACCATGTAGGCCTACCCAAAATTACAATACAAAATATATATGATTTACAGAAAAGCCTGCAGAGTACGTCAAAAATATCCAATATTTTTTTGATCAAAATCCTCCTAGGTCACTGGACTTGAGATCGTCCCCGTGCTATTTCTTATGGGAGATTTTTGTCGATGGAACCTAGCTTGAAAATCACCAAGTTAAGAGAATTTTTCTTTCTGGTCATGGTGGACCCAATAATTTATCTGTTAATTTCTAACTTCATAAGACGAGTGAGCGCGAACGTAGTCCACAATTCAACTTAAACAGCACTTACTTCTGTGATGATGTACATGTGTGTGTGTGTGTGTGTGTGTTGTGCGATTGTGCACCAAAAATCAGCCGAATCGCTGAACAGATTACGCTGAAATTTTAAACAGATATCTCGTACGTGTTTACTGAGAACTGCTAACAAAATCAGAAACATCCGTTGCGATTTATACCTACAAGAAATAATAAATTGAAAAATAGGTTGCAAAATTAATGTATAGGATTCAATTTAACGACTATGGTTTTGTTTTCAAAGATTATTTTTTGTTTGTTTTTTGTCAGGCTGTGAAAATTGCATGCAGTGACCAAGGTGTTTCGAATCTTGCGTTCTTAAGGTTCTCCCAAATTCCACTGGGAGATTGAGTAAACCTTGCAATCTTTACACGTATTTCGTACTGGCTATGTATTCCATAGTTGTATAGCCCTATGCATTTCAAAACATGATCTATAATTTTTTAATACAATCCAGATATGAAAACATTTCTCTAGCAGGTTTTGTACCCGGGTCTCCCACATTCTGGGTAAAGCCGGAGGTACTTTTCGCCAAAGGCGTTTTTTTATCATCATACAGCGTTATTTATCATTTATCATCGGTGTTATTTTGTCATATTTTAGCTAAAAAATGGCAAGTCAAGTATTACATTTAACCTACATAATATGGACGTTATCCAAAGAAATTACCAAAAATAAATTTGTGATTCGATGATTTAATTTTAGAAATATTACGCGTGTGGCAGGCATTTTACACTGGGGGTTAAGAAGGGGGCCACACCATTTATTGGGGAACCAGGCCCCCAGCGCCGCCACTGATAGAATTACTGATTAGTAATTAGTGGTGGTCTGTGAAAAAAGTTTTATTCAATAAATCCAAAATAACATTGCTAAATAATAACACCATAACCCCACTGAATAGTTAAATACTTTCACCAAATTAGCCTATCTTTGCGAAATAATTCTGTTTTGCTATTTCCTTGACAAAACCATCATTATCTCCACTATTCACAAACTTTCAATCTTAACTTGGTGATAACTTGAGAGTGATACAGTATTGGACAGACAGTTAGGTACACACAACAACAATAAATGCAAATCAATCACTGGTCCATTTGAATATCATTATTATTGATGGTTCAAGGCAAGGCACAAAACAAAGACATCATAGCCAATCTAGAACTACTTAGTAGCCCCTACATCTTTGGAAACATTAATTTAACACGATGAAAGTTTAAAAAAATTGTAATAATTAATTAATTACAATAAAACTAGGATGGCAAAACCTCTTTAATAAACTTAGGATCAATTTGTTTTTAAAAAGCTTCAATCATTACTTTATTTGAGGCAGCCAACTTAAAAATAAACTAAAATCAAAATCAAATACAAAATGAAGTTTGAAATGTTTTTTAATAAATGTATACATGCTGGTCCATTGTAAAACATTGTGCATAACAAAATATAAGTATGTGACTCGATACAATGAGAATCTTAAATTTAAAATTCTGTTGTATTATAAAATGTTAATACATATAGTAAATAATATAAATATTGTGGTGATTAAGGCTATTCGACCGCGTTTTTCTATTTTCCAAAATATGCTACCACGTCAAAACATAGTTAATGACTTTGAAACCTGTCTATTTTAGAAAATCAAAAATGTTTTTTTTTCAATTTTTCTGATCCGGTACACGGCCAAAATAGCCATCTCAAAATAATTTCAAACTACAATTCGCCAAGACACATCATTCAACGTAGGGTGTTGTGTTTTAGTGACATTAATTTTCACTGTTTTTCTATAGACTGACTGAGAGATTTTTTTTTTTTTAACAATTAATGTCTTTCCTGCAAATGTTTTTTGTTGGCGGTACAAATCGGTAAAAAATACCGCCAAACGAAAAAATTCGCAGAAAGACAATTGTTGAAAAAAATCTTTTTTCTCTCAGTCAGCCTCTAGAAAACAAGTTGAAAATAATGTCACAGAAACACAACACCCTACGTTGAATGGTGTGCCTTGGCGAATTGAAGTTGGTAATTATTTTGATGTGGCGATATTGGCCATGTACCGGATCAGAAAATTTAAAAAAAAAGTTTTTATTTTCTAAAAGAGACAGGTTTCAAAGCCATTCACTATATTTTGACTTGATAGCATATTTTGAAAAATAGAAAACGCGGTCGAATAGCCTTAATGTGGAACAACATAAGTAGTGTCACGAGGGAAAAAAGTTAAAGTTGCAAGTTTGAAGTTCGAGATGGAGAAGGATTGAGTGTGATGGTATGGTATGGACACGAGTTGCATGGTGATGAATAGTATCTCAAGACATAAGACAAGCACATAAACAAAAGAATGAGAGAAGAAGAGTGGGAAGACCTCGAGACAGATGGCAAGACCAAGTACAGGCAGATGTGGAGGAGAGGGGAAAGTGTTAGGGGAGAGAGATATGCGGCAGATCAGAAAGAATGGAGAGAGCTGGTGTCCCGACAAGATAATGATGAGGAGTCTAGCTTGGCAGATCCGTGCCGACTTTGTGATCATTGGTGAAAAAAACCTTAACCCAACTAAATTGTGTTGGAACTAAGTTGTAACAATATGTACTAGTAAATACATAATATAAAATATACCCAGCCAAAGTGGTGCATTATATGCGTAAATATAAACTCAAAAATTATGAGTATCCCAATGGTATTGGTTGCTTTAAAACAGCAATAATATGTTCTAATCCCGTGCAAGAGAACTTCATTTCTGGAATAAAATGAAGTACAACAGTTAACAGACTAAGTCTAACCATATGTCTAGCATCCACTATAAAACAGTGATGAAGGAATTGTAGGCTGTAAAGTGCAACAATGCTTTTAATTTTCATGTTCACGAACAATGCTGTTACATGTGAACTCCATTAAAGATTTTTTAAAAATGATAAAATTAAGTTAACAGTAAAACCCTAAATTCCTACAAAATCTAAGAAATAAAAACAATATTATTATTAATCCATCATGGATCTTTTTTCTTATTTAAATAATAAGTTAGCAGTAAAACCCTAAAATGCTACAAATGTGACCAAAAACAACAATATGAATCCACAAACACCACATTTTAGTTTTGTGTTTTTTCATAGTTAAAATGCTATTTTCACATAGGCCTACAACTAATGATAAAAAGTAAAGTGTGTAGGAAATAATATCATACATAACAAGAAAATAGCGCCTTATTATTAGTTTTAACAGGACATCATTAAACTAGTATAACAAAAATCTTGATGTAAACAAACCACGGAAAGTCCCCTCCTATTCTCCAGTGATTAGTTAGTACGTCATGAGAGTTGCGTATCAATGAGGCAAGATATAATTAGCGATGCACACCGATAATCGATATTATCGATCGATAATCAATAATGGATATAATTTTATAATCGATAACCAAAGTTCATTATCAATTATCGAAATATCAAATAATTGGTCAATAGTGGCATGAACCAAACTTTAAAGACTGAGATTATCTCAAGATGTGCCATCCACTGGTTGGGCTGATGATATCACACTCGAGATTTATGTTTGGAAATGAGCTATCAGTCGATAATGGAAGCCATCGACATGACATCGAAAACAGCGAGACAGCAAAAGGAACGCCATTGTATTGTTTTTGACTTACACTTGCCACACTTGAGGTTCTACTTATTGGTCGGAAGAGGCTTTGTTGGTGATGAACAGGGCTCAAATTTAACCGCTCGCCGAGGCGAGTGTATTGTTGCGCTGTGGTGAGTAACTTTTGGAAATCACTCGCCCCTCGGCGAGTGATTTTTTTGGCGAGCCGTAACATAAATTGTGTACATTACGTTTCTACTACGCGGTCAACAAATATGTGGCGGTATTTACAAGTTGATAACCCAAACAAGAAACTGAAACCTAATCCTACTGCAGACAATGCAAAATATGAGAAGAATCGTGTACGCCTTTTTTTCAAGAACGCTGGCTAACAGAACACATGTCACACGTGGCTACGTTTTTGACCAACAACTAAATTCGATGTTTTGATCCGTTTGGAGATATCTAACATAGGAGATAAACACAGTACATTTGTAAAGGTAGCCAAATATTACGTAATTAATATTATTACCAAATTACGTATTAAGTTACTAGTAGTGTTTGGAGTAGGAATATGGACTAGTGTTTTTAATTTCGGACTAGTAAATTTAAAAGAACACTCGCCCGCGAGTTCTAAATATTTAAAATTCGAGCCCTGGTGATAAATAATAAATACAGTAATACATAAATAAATAAGTAATAAATAAATAAATAAATAAATAATTTAATATCGATATTAGGCCTATTGATTCAAAATGACAAAACCATTTTGATAATCAATAATGAAAAAGTATCGATGTGCATCTCTAATTATAATACCGGTCCGAAGCGGTAGGCAACACGACTGTGAGGCCATTGCTGGAGGGGTTATGTTAGGGCGTAGGATCAACGTAGACAACTTTTAATTTTTTATATTTTCAAACGTGAGGTTTGTTTCTTATGCTATTTTTTTAATGCATTTGTGGAATTAGTATCTTCGTTAATCATGCGCTCCCTAATCTTACCATTCAAAATAAACAGGACTTAGCCTGTTAAGTGTTTTTAATTTGTCAGTGAGTGAGTGAGCGAGTTCGCTGTAGAATGGCCGAACAGCTGAACAGATTGCGCTGAAATATCAAACAGACAAGTCGCGCTTGCACGCGGCTTGAAGCATAGGGCATGAAAAACTTCGTACTCGGAATACCTCTTGGTTGGAAAACCTCGTTGACCCGACAAAATCTTGAATCGGTCTGCGTACGGCCACGATACGGAAGTTTGCGGGTAACGTTTGTCGTTTATCCGAAGTCCTGGGACAAATTTGTTTTCCGGGACACTTTCGGTACGCCGCCGGACGCTGTTCACCGCCACTTAGGACTGTGCAAAAGGATTTTCAAAATCGGATCATTTTTACGCCTTTTGTGTACATAATGCATGATAAATGTTTTCCTCGGACAAATTTTCGGGACTCTTGATAAGACTGTAATCGCCGTCCGTCCCCAGGGTGTTCAAAAAAATATACCTACTTTTACAATTTTTCTAAATTATTCTAGACGCCAAATTTTTCGGGATGCTTTTCTATATGAAAATTGTAATGCCTGAGCTATTAATAGAACAATGTTTTTTTTTGGATTTACCAAAAATGACCAACATTTTCAAAGGAATTTATTCCCTTTTAGGGCCGTAACCTCTGATGCGACCACCTAACGTCATTGGAATCGCCCCAAAAATTAAATGGCATGAAGATATTGATCAAATGTCTTAATTTCCATTTCCCAAAATACCACTTAGCTTCCCCTTCCCCCAAACAGTGTCATTGCGGCCTCGCGGTTGGGCAACTTTCGTGTACGTAAAAGTCTTAGCATCCGCGCGGTTCCGTTGAGTCTGAGATGGACCCAATCGGACAATAATTGCGCCTTTTGTAAAAATCAGGGACGTAAGTTTTTCCGGGATACTTTTCCGGTACGTCTAAATCTTCGCCTCGTCGGCGCGGATCCTCAGAGCCCGAGATGAACTTAAACGAACTGTAATTGTGGAAGCTTAAGCTTAATTAAGCAATATCCAATCCAATCTGATGCGGCCCTCGCCTGATTTTGCCCATCTGATACAATCTCTTTAATATTAGTTCAGCTATTTCTAGGGGTGTGTGAGTAGCACATTTTGAATTCGAGTCGAGTCGAGTCGAGTATTCCTTAAATACTTGAGTATCGAGTTGAGTTGAGTCGAGTATTCATTTCAAAATTATTTTATTTTTATTTAGTAGGCCCACTCGGAATACGATTTTTCTGTTGTAGACAATTAAAAAATACATTATTGTACTTGTATTAGGCTATTGAGGCCTTCCTGCCCTTTGTGCTGGTCAATTTCAATAAAATTATAATTATACTGTATGTTATCTATAATAGTTCCTGGCCCCATTACAATAATGCTGCGATGTTTTAATTTTAAAAAAATCCTCCAAATTCGCACTTGCATTATAATATTCGCGGTCTAGGCATCTCCAATGCTCTTTCAGCACATTTGAATATTCCGCGCCCTTGAAAGGAACGAGTTCCAGCAGTCGATAAAGAAGAACCTTCTTTATCGACTCTAGTTCCAACGATGGCCGACGGAGCGCGCCACGCGTTTGCTTTGCTCTAGGCGAGTTTGACCTTCAAGCTTCTTCAAAGCAAAGATGGAAGATTGAAGGAAACATAAAACATGTCAAAACTACGCCAACTACGATTTAAAAATACTTAAAAAGTGCATTAATGGAATATTCAGCGGCATTCTTTCTTCTCGATAGTTGATCTGAATTATTAGTGACATAGACGCAACGAAACCAATAAAGGATGTTTTGTTTTCGACGCAGTGTAGGCCTAGGCCTAGGCCTATTCCCGGTTTTCACATCCAAGTCTCCTTTGTTGTTTATAGTAATGAAAATTTTGAAACCACGAAGTCTCTAGGGCCAAGGCCTACTTTTTGCCGTCACAGTACACACGTAGTAGGCCTAGGTTGTTGGCCTAGCCCTACTGTGAACTGTGATGATGGTTCTTCTCAGTTTTCATAAGATTTCATGTGTTCAAAACTCGACTCGAAAACTTCGAGCCTAAAACCAAACTCGAAACTCGACATTTCGAGTACTCGCACACCCCTAGCTTTTTCCCATCTGTTGACTGAACAATCTTTGCTGTTAAGGCACCCTAAAACTAAGAAGAAGAAGAAGAAGAAATTGCCACCCACAATAGCAATAGGTAAAAAATTATAATCCAATGTAGGCCTACACATATCAAGCAAGACTTGTCACTGGAATCAAATGTCTTGATTGAAGATCATAATTTTAGGGAATTCTAAATAAATGGGTATCAGAGAGTCGGCAAATTCTGGTATCAGACCATCTCTAAGTAAACTTCTAACATTATTCAACAGTTAAAACCAGAAACTTAAGTGTTACTAATACACTCATAAACCGATCGATGTAGTTCATGAATGCATAACAAGCGAGACTCCGATTCAAGAGATCACTGGCCCAATTCCCGCCACCGGTTATCCTGACTGAAAGTTGTTTCTTTTGTTTTCTTCGGTCGTTAAGGCGAATGCTGAGATTCAGTCCTTAAGAAAGCCCATGGACATTCTCTTCACAGTACCCTAACACAGAAAACATCTAGTTTATCAATAAACCGAAGGCCACTCAATTAAACTAATGTGTACCCTACAGCACTAGGGATGGGAAAAAGCGTTTAATTTCGTAAACGTTTAACCCCTTGAACTAATCGCGTTTAAACGTTTAAACGTTCAACCCCTATTTTCTAAAAAAAAAAAAAAATTTTTTTTTTTTTTTTTTTACAAATTTAGGTTGGCAGAGACCTAGGTTTTTCCAAAAATCGTAATTTTGTACTTATGACCGGCCGACGAATAATTAACAACGGTTTTATTCTCACTCTTGCATTAAATGACCCGGCTCTTCCACCATATTATGTAACAGACAAGATGTCTTAATACAGCCTGGGACCCGGCACCTCCACCAAAATTGAGCATTTTTAGAAAATTATCGGCCTAATCTGTTAGCTCGTGTCCACTCAACGTTTAAACGTCCCATCCCTATACAGCACTATGAAAATAATAAATAATTTCACTGTTTATCCTCTTTGTCACGTAACTGACTTCCAGATATTCATAACAGAGCTTGAATTTTAAAAAAATAATAAAACCTTGACCTAAAACACTATCTGTTGTGTCTTTCTTGGCGTGTGAAGGTTTTAGAATCAGCATCGGCTCACAAACATCAAGGGCCAACTGTTTCTCCCTCTCCTGCATTTATTTACGCTAATAACTCAGTCCGCTGTAATAAGATATACCTAGTTAATCAATAACCCGAAGTCCACACTGCTAAACTGATTTGTGCCCAACAGTATTATGGAAAAAATAAATGAATAACATTCGGATTCAGAGTTAACCGATTGAGTCTAACAACTTATTTTCAGTTATTTTCCGCCACTTAAGACAATACGTTAAATACCTACGCTGTTGTGTTTTTCTCAGCGGGTGAAGGTTTTTCAACCAGAATTGGTTCACATACACCAAGGGCGAACAGTTTCTCCCTTTCGTGAGTTTGTTTATGATAATTAAGTCCACTGTAGTAAGAGAATTTCGCCGTACACAGTGTGCATTCGAAGGGCTTTGCTCCGGTGTGTGTTTGTTTGTGGTACTTCAGTCCGGAGTAGTAAGAGAAGCGGGCGGGACAAAGCGTGCATGAGAAGGGCTTCTCGCCGGTGTGGGATCGCTGGTGCGCGGCGAGGTTAGAGTTCCGCGAGAACTTGGCCAGACAGACGGCGCACTCGAACGGCTTCTCTCCGGTGTGCGACTTCTTGTGCCTCGTCAGGTTGTGGTTGATGTAGAACCGCGCGTCGCACTGGTCGCACGCAAACGAGCTTCTCGCCCGTGTGTAGATGTCGGTGCTTCGTCAGGTTGGACGACGTGTAGAACTTGCTCTCGCAGAGGTCACACGCGTAGGGGCGTATCCCCGCGTGAGAATACTTGTGCGCGATCAGACAGTTCTTACTGGAGAAGCGCGACTCGCACATGTCGCACGAATACGGCTTCTCGCCGGTGTGTATGCGTCGGTGTTTCGAGTACGAAGAAGAAGTCGTGAACCTCGAGTTACAGACGTCGCACGCGTACGGCTTCGTACCCGTGTGCGCGTGTTTGTGCGAGGTCAGACAATCCTTCCTAGCGAACCGAGCGCTGCACATGTTGCAGGAAAAAGGCTTCTCGCCGGTGTGAGAACGTTTGTGTCGCGTCAGATAGTACAGTTTGTAGAATTTGGCCTCGCAAATATTGCACGAATATTCCTTTTGTTTGCTGTTCACTTGTTCGGCCCCGTCGGGGCTGGAGCTCGAGGACGACCCCTGCTCGCAACTGTCGCACGTCCACGCCCCCTCGCTCATGTTGACCTTGACAAGGTCGAGACGGTCGCTCTCCTTGTCGAAAACTCTGCCACAACAAACACACGTTAGTTTAATCTCCGAAAGATGTGAAAGAAGATGCTCTTTGAGACTGGCACTGGAACTTTGCTTCACTTCACAAATATTACAAGTGTATTCACGCGAGTCTGGGCTCTTGTCAGTCTTGTCGGCAAAGTTATCTTGTGGACTCAGGTCTTCATCATCACACTTCATCTCGACAACAGGACTGAAACAACATTGGTCTGGCGGAGATGAGGATCCCATGTCTGAAAAACAATATTGTAGTCTTAATATGAGATAATCGCACAAAGATTTAATGGTGTAAAGTTGCATCTCGTTAAAAATTGCGTACTTGTTCATATTTATGTGCTAAACCATAAAAGCCGCATGCACGAAAATAGTGGTGGCTGCAGAGTTGCGTCCGCAAATCATTAGACGCATCATTAACCTTTTGAAAAGTATGCGCATTTATAAACGTTTTGATGTATTTGGGTTGCACAGTAATTCAAGGCATGGGTGCATCAAGCTAGAGCTCAGCCATTCAGTACTGCTACCTATTGACAACATCTTGAACTACATAGTGGAACATTTGGATGAGATTTGATCATTTTTAGAGTGATTTTGTGAATACGTGCATTGCTGGTGCTTGTGACGGCAGGCCTGGTGCGTGCTAGTAGGCAGCAACAAGTGTTATTGGTAGCTATGGCGAGGAGGGAGGATGTGAATGTAGATGAAATCTTGGAAATTATTATGAACATTGTGTGCAAACAAAAATTTACTTCAGAAGAAAATATTGGTTACTTATTAATCTCATTAAGAATTTTTCCCTTAGGTTAAAGTCTAAAAAACGGGAAAAAACTTACTTTAGGGGTGGCAAACCCCAATTTTTTAATCACATTTCAAAAGGTTAAAGTGAGGCTCCTCTGGGCCGCAAACGTCTACCCTCACTTTAAATGAATCTGTTATTTGAGAAACCGAGTAAGTCATGTAACCATTGTTCAAAGCAAAACGCAAAAACGTTCATTTAATACCCTGAAGTCAAAAATGCAGGTTTTTTGATGTAGTAATTTATATTGATATTTATGAGCATGTTATTTCATAATTTTGATATTTATGAGCATGTTATTTCATAATTACGAGGGTGTAATTAAGCGTGGACTTATTTGGTTTCTCAATTAAATAAGGCGGGTATATATAAAATTAGTAAAAATAAGGTAGTATCATAAGTGTTTATGATTGTTTATTATAGTTAACATAAAACTACATTTTTTAAAACTTTGTTCAATTATAATTTCTCGGCAATGAGAGCCAATGACTTATTTTACTAAAAGTGACTCGTTCCATTTCTCAATAAATCAATACAATTTTTTTCTTCAGAACGTATGGACTGACTTTATTCGGTTTCTCAACTCAAAGGGAAAATAGACACCCTGTAATATATACAGGCAAAGTCGAAAAATATTTTGTTTCTCTACTAATCGATAGGTCTTGAAATTCTGAAGAAAATGGCTATCTTAACTCGTTTACGCAATTTGGGTGACTTATTCGGTTTCTCAAATAACCGATTCAAATGCATAAGTAAAAGAAACAAAATCTCTTTTACTAGGCCTAGCCCTACAGCAAAGCAAGCTATTGTAAAACAAAATTTTCATGTTTTTTCTAAAATGAGCAAGGCTTGAACCTGTGACCTTTTGCATAAAACTACGTCTTGTCATCCACTACCGGTACTCAAAAGTTAGCCGGAAGACTTTCCTATTTTTACCATTGGGCCTACAACATATGTTGCAGATAAATGATGCGGGTAAATCTCGGGTAAACTGCCGTCGCTGTCATTATGGGTTACGCGGAAAAAGACCGCAGGAATAACGACGCGTAAGATTATCCATTTGCACGGCCCGAAAAAAAACGCATTTAAACGTGATTAGTTCAAGGGGTTAAACGTTTAGGAAACTACCCGTTTTTTTACATCCCTAGCGTCTACCTTGGTCGGCGTCCTCGGTCGTCCCGGCAGACATCTCTTCGTCCTCGCTGTCAGACGGCTCCTGCTTGACTCCGACGAGGTCCGGCCGGGATTCACTCGATGTGGTCGGGCATCCGGACAACCGGGGTGGCTCCACGGCTGGAACAGAGCAGGATAGTCAAGGCATTTAACAAGGGTGGTTTCAGCCAGATGTAAAATTTATTTCACATTTCACACTGTGCGGGCACAAAAAAATGTTTTGCAAAATAACTATAAACAGTAGTTCTGGAGTAAAAACATCATAAATAGTCTGTTGAGAAGATCAACACTATTTTTCAACATTTGCTTGGTCGTTGCACACTGCCTGAGTAGTGATGAAAAATTTCAAGAAAACTATGGTCTTGAAATATTAAAAAAAAAAAAAAATCTGGGTTCGAATCCTCGACTCCCAATCGGGTAAGACTTTTATGAATATTGCTATGAATAACAAACTACATGTCATTAAAATGGACAAAATGTTTAAAAACTAGGGCTGTGCGAGTACCCAAAATTTTGAGTCGAGTCGAGTATTTGTTAATCGACTCAAAAGTCGAATATTTGAGACTCGACTTCCGAGTATTTGAGACTTGAAAGTTTAGTGATGGATCGAGCCACCGTCACCGGCATGTTATAGTTATAAAGTTTACCAACAGAAAGCGCTGCAAGTCTCGGCTCGAATGTGATCGTTAACAAAAAGTAGAAATTGCTTGCTAACGACATATTTTTAATAAATCGACTTTCCACAGAACTCGTAAAATCTTAAAATGGCGGATTTTTCTCGAGGCATATTTTCTGGACACTTGAGAAAGCATAAAATAGTTATTTATTGTTGATGCTGGTGGATTTTCTTCAGGTGAAAAAGATTTTGACATAGATGCGTAACTTTATCAATCTACTAATGAGTTTTCATCGGAAAGTGACAGTCCAAATGTATCCCGTAAGCCTAGGCTGGCAAAACCGATATTAATGTTGATTTTGACGTACCGGTAACCTATTGTCTTGAGGTTTGGCTTTGAAAGTGGCATTGCCACTTTATTTGATTGATCTTGTTTTGATTTTTCATCGGAAAGTGATATTGACGGTCCAAATGTAGCCCGTACGCCTAGGCCTAGGGCGACCTAACCAAGACCCGTATTTTTTTAAAGTTTCAAGTTCATAAGAAACCAATAATAATGTTGATTTCGATGAATTGTGTTCAGGTTTGGCTATGAAAGTGGCATTGTCGCTTTATTTGATCGATCTTATGATTTTTCATGAAAAAGTGATGTTAATTGTTGGCGTTTGTTGGCTAGCCTAGGCTAGGTCCTAACCTACTTCTGGAGATGACTTTTCCACAATGCCTGGTTTTTGAGCTTCATAGCATGACATGGTCGTCATCGTTTGTTATCATCATTGTGCTGCCTTGGCTGTCGTCGTTGGGGTGGTGGTCAAGGTAAGGAGGAATGGTCCCCGAAACGACTGCCAGAGCTCGCCTCCAGTTACGGGGAGTTAAAATCTATCATGCTTACGAGATGATGTTTGCATTTGAGTTGATTGATATTACATTTGAATGATAGGATTTTGAGTAAAGTTGGTGTCAGGGCAAGGCCCTAAGGCCTCCCTAGTTTATCATAGGCTAGAGCGACGCATTATGACTATACAGTCGTATACAATATTACATCTAAAGCATACATACATACTGGAGGAATAATGACGCTTAAGATTATCGATTTGCACGGCCCAAAAAAACGCCTTCAAACGTGATTAGTTATAAGGGTTAAACGTTTAAGAAACTACAGTAAGACCTCTATTTTCCGATCACCCGTATTATCCGAGCTGCATTCAGACGCCGCACCACGCTTTTTTAAATGTCCTCACATAAATTGTAGGCCTAGCGGTGGGCGGGGAGAGTTGCGAGAGAGAGAGAGAGAGAGAGTGAACGAGTGCGCATGCAAGACAGCCCTGGGGGTGTTTCACCAAATAGCCGGTTGCGCTAATCTGAGTGAGGATGACATGGAGAAGTCGGCTAATGGAATATGTGATGCAACAGGGTGTCAAGAACTGACAGACGTCAAGATAGTGGTGCGAGTAATGGAAGAGGACGATCCAAACGATGACCTTGAGGCGCCGAGCATCATAACTCACACTGAAGGAGCGGCAGCCAACCAGACGATGCAACAGATGCCGATATCTTGTTCTTCTCCACTTCATCCTCTTCCTCGTCCTTGATTCCGACGAGGTCCGGACGGGATTCACTCGGTGCGGCCGGGCATCTGGACAACCGGGGTGGCTCCACGGCTGGAACAGATAAGTTAAGTCCAGGCATTTTACAAGGGTGGTTTGGTTTCAGTCATATGTAGAATTTCACATTTTCTCACATGAGTCTTCCTTAAATCAGGCTGTACGGACAAAAATATGTGTTTACAAAATATTCAAAATACCTAACGAAACAGAGAAAAATAATAGTTACCTTTCCTAGACGTACTGGTAACAAAACTTAAGAATGGAAAGCTAGGCCACAGTGTATACAGGAAGGACACGCATACTAGTCAGTACTTGCAAGCTCAATCACACCACCATCCGAATCAAAAGCGAGCAGTTATGAATACCCTTATAACTAGGGCAGTGCATATTTCCGATAAGCAAAGCTTTATAAACGAAAAGAAAACCCTCACAACAGCTTTAGTACAGAATGGATACAATTATTCCAATGCCATAAGAATAGCATTCAAACGACAGTGTATCTCAATAACCTTTAGGCGAAGAAAAATCAACTGGCAATATAAAACATAAAGCTTTTCTTCCATATGTACTGTACATCAGGTCACCGACAAGATAGCGCGTATACTAAAGAAGCATGACATACACCCTTTTTACTCCCCACATTAAAAAACTCCTAGTGTCGCTAAACTCAGTCAAAGACCATATTCCACTATAATGGTCTCGGGAGTATACAAAGTTGAAAGTTCCCTGGGAGTGTGGTAAAGGTACATTAGACAGACGGGCCGAACAATTAGAACAAGAATAATCGAACACATGACCCACTGCAGGAAAGGCAACGCAAACAACTCTGCACTGGCTAAACACGCTCGGGAGAATATTTCAAACCTAGGACACCAGATTCAGTTCGAAAACACACGAGTCCTCAACTCCAATACCCATTTTTTGCCGAAATATATCAGGGAGGCGGTGGAAATCCGGAAAAAACATCAATGGAGATGGATTCAAATTGTGCATCTTGGGGTCCCACACTGAAACGTACGAAGACTGCAATAGAAAATCATCAATCGGAGTTGGACAGAGAGACCATCCTTGCGCCATCCCCCGCCCCCTCCGCCCCACACACACAACAGGCAATGTGGCCAATATCATCTTCCACCGCAGGCACACATGGGATGAAAACAAGGGCTCAAACCAGGAGCAAAGCAGGAATCTCTTCAGTCTTTGGACAATGCGGCTCACAGTAGAATGCAAAACGTCAAGCGCGCAATAACACAGTTGCGTGTTGTTACACTCCATAATAACACGGTACACTGTCCCAAAAACCGTCTAATATTGTTATTAGTTTGCTTGGTATATAGATGAGGCCTAAATGGCTAGGATATTTAAACTGGGAACATGAATAAACATGTTTCAGTGGGGGAAAGGTACAGAAGGACGACAGCTTACCTTGAAAAACGTTAGGTAGGTCGCACAGACACAAATAGATGAGTAGACAAAGTTGCTGATACGTTTCGACCAACTAGTGGTCTTTATCACTCAGCGTGATTGTTATATATAATATATATATATATATAATGTTATATAATATTGTTATTATTTATATGATATTATTTAGGGTTGCCACCAAGTCAATTTTTTTATCCTTGAAAGATACTTAAAAAATCCTGAGAAATCCTTGAAAACAGTTATTCAGCATTAGCGTATTTATTAGCGTATAAAACCGCGAAGGAATGTAACAAATTTTCAGGTTTCATACCAAAATATGTTATGCCAGCCTGATTTTCGAGAATCTAGTCAAAATTACGTGCAGACAAACGCATAAGAATCAGAATTTTCTTCCAATATATTTTAACGTTTTACTTTTAGGCCTACTCACCATAACTACCACTTGCGGTAAATGTTAGGCCTATGCAGTCACTTATGTTTATTTTTACTAGTACCTGATGTTTTTTTACTGTCTACATTGCTTTTTTTGGCTGAATTTAAAAAATGTATTAATTTAATGTATTTTTTAAAGACACTAGAAAATCCTAAGATTTTGCCCAAAATCCTGTTATCCTTGAGACACTCTAAAAATCCTGAGAAAAGGATAATATCCTTGAAAGTGGCAACCCTATTAATAATAAAAAATGTAATAGGCTACTAAAACAATGCTTTACAAGGTTTCGTTGTAATTTTTTGGCTTTGAACGAAAATTCCCTCAAATTTCCCGCCTAGGGGAATATACCTGGAAAATAAATTCCTGGAATTTACACATCACTAGGCATATCTACTTAATACAATAACCAGTACTGGTACTAATTTATATTTTGAAATTTGGAGATGTGATAGGCCTCAAAGGATCATCCAATTTTTTACTGTCAGGCCTATTAATTTTACAATAAAAGGACAAAATAATTTTTATTTTTTTTCTTTCTAAGGTAGGCCTACAGCTTTTCCACAGTTTTGTATAGTGTTTCGTGTTTACTTTTTCTAATTTTTCGCTATTTTTGCACACAAGGACACCACTAATTTAAGTATTCTGTTCAATTCAAACTAGGCCTACTGCGATTATCAGTGTGGTTCCTTCTAGCCAGTTTCAAGAAATATCTATGGCAGTTGATCGAGTGCGTGCAACGATGCGGGACACTTAGTTATTAACACTAATTTATGCTTATAAATAAAACAACGTTAACGCCACAAAAATAAAAATGTCCATGTTATTATTTGAACGTGCATTATCATTTTAAAACATACCCGAGTATTGACGACATTCGGCGGGCGGAGCTTGATGAAGATTCCTGCCGACGTCAACGAACACAAAGTTGTCAGGGTCGTCTGGCGGCTCTTGCTTGACGGACACGGCGCTGCTCGGGTAGACGGCAGCAGAGTGGCTCGAGAGGTCCAGAGCAGTGGCACAGGAATCTGTAGAAGAAACATGTTGGATCACTAGTGATCAAAGTTTGAAATAATTCATTTGAAATATTTCAAAGTGAAATATTTCTAGCTATTTTGGTTGAAATATTTCAAATAATTTCAAACAAAGTTTTTATTTAAATATTTATGTATGCACTTGAAATTAGCATTACATGCTTCCGGTATGCTCCAGAGTTTCAAGTCTTCTCAATTCTGGCCACACAAATAGTTGAAATAGTTGTCAATTTGTAATATAAGCAATTTTTTTATGCCATAATGTTTTTTTTTAGTATAGTAGGCCTAGGTAGAATTTTGACTCCTCGACGTTACTGTAAAAATAGGCCAACCTTAAGTTAGCCTCCGTTTGCATATCATCGTTCGATTAACTATGGCCACTGAGGTACAAATTACAACTTTTTTGATCATTGAAATATGTCATGAAATATTTCAAAATAATAAATTTCATGAAATTTTTAAACACTAGTAATCACCTGCTAAACTCAAAAAGGTAATTCGATGCATGGAACGGCCTACATCTAGAGTTGAATTCAACCAAGTTTGAACGACCTTCAAAATAGTCACGTGATCCACTCAGCACAATCAATGCAGAACATCATGCAATGGCCGCCTGACTTTGGAGCACTGGAAGTACTTTGACAGGTGAATTATTAGGTCATATTATTGATGCTGTTGTTCAAATTAAAGTGGTATTTTAGATGTCTACACCTTAGGCTAACTACTTCATAACGATCAAGTAATGTCAAAAGTAGGGGTGGGATCCTTAACCGGTTAACCGATTAACCGCCCATGGCTGAAAAACCGGTTTGTGATTTGTCTGAGCCTGTTAACCGTGAGCATAACAACGGCCCGTGTAAACAACACATAGTGAAAAAAACAATAATGATTTTTGAATGTAGTGTAGTGTAGCTGTCAGCTGGTCGCCGTACTCGAGTGGTACTCGGTAGGGTTGACTCTTGAGTCACGTGACACTGTGAGAAAGAAAGAGAGAGAGGGAGAGAGAGAGAGAGAGCAACTGATCGTGAGCTTGACTGGAATGTAGTTAATTCGAGATAGGTTCCAGAGTAGGGGCTTATGTTATTGATGATGTTAATGGCAGGCCTACTGACGAGAAATTAAGTTTTATTTCGTAAGAACAAAAAAAAGGAATAGCCCTACCGTTCTGTCTAGCTACTCGACAGCTTGGTGGTGGGGGGGTGACGATATGGGATGTCACGAGCATCGGGCGAGTATGAGTGGTGTCACTGTCAAGTGCTGTGGTATCAAGGTCATGTGACAGTGCCAGTGGATATAGCTACGACCTCTGATTCATATTTATCACCAAGACGTTATTCCAGCTAGAGATTACCGCTGTGGTTATCTCTGGTACTGTAGCCAAATTGGATTCTGTCATTGTCAATACGAGATTACGTGCTTCTGTCCCAGACAAGATCTTTATTTAACCCAGTCGTGAGTTTAACACGACCATTTCACACTGTGCTGTTAATGGAGAAATAAACTGGGTCACGTCAATGGTAGTAGGCCTACTTTTTATGAAGGCCATGTTGCCAGGTAGAGCGTGGCTCCCTCATCTGCATAACATTAGAAATAGATAGTAGATAGAGATAGTAGATAGTAGATAGTAGATAGTAGATAGTAGATAGAAGATAGAAGATAGTAGATAGTAGATAGTAGATATAGAGTCCATTAAGGACGAATAAGAGAATACATTACTATTCATTTACTTTATACTGTTATGTATGCCTACCTACATATAGTATATACAACTTGTACTATTTAAACAAACAATTGTAATTATTAATAAGAATTGTATTCATGTTATATTATATTGTTATATGTTCCTATTAATGGACATCGCATATAATTGGCTAGACTAGTAGTCAGCGGTCCACTTCCGGGACAATTGGAAGCCATCTTGAATGGGTGAGTTTGCATGTTAATTAGATGGGAGCGATTAATCGAAAAATATTTTTAAAGATGGCCGCCAGTTTGGCAGGTGAGCATATCAGACTTTAACACCAAATGATTACTAAATTCCCGTATGCAATTACTTTGCATTTTTCTGTTTGTTCAATACCATGCTGCACAAGGTAAAACCATATCAAACAATCCAGTAAAGCACTTTATTGCATTAAAAAAGCATAAATTAAAACGCCAAACCGCCATCTTGAATGGGTGAGATTGACGCTTCAATTTGGTACACTCGCGCCTGTGCGGAGGTATTGGAGACTGCGTATCTAGCCTACTATAGGTGTTAAGATATCTATGTTCCTATTACAAAAAAGGACCGACAAAAAATATTTTTTAAATTTACAGGTGTTATATTTTTATATATTTGCTATTAGGCCTACTAGTTCCCTTCAGGAAAAACAGATAGGTAGGCCTACATAAAATTCAACAACGATTATAATTGTTCATGTAACCATTTTTCGTTCATTCTTTATAACCTAGGTTAGGTAGTATATTATATTAGTTCACTATCTATTTCTTCAATTCATTGATTGTTAATTAAGGCTAACCTATTATCATATACTTATGCTCTGCCTCAAGAATCTTTTCTTATTAGAGCATAAAAATGTCATAATTATTGTATCACTTTGTAACACAATGGAAAAATAAAATAAATTGAATTGAAATTGAATGGGGGACGCCGCGGTTGGCAGCAGGCCAACTGATCATCACAGCGTTCTCAACTGTGATGTTAATAAATATAAAAATTCCCCCCCCCATTTTTTTACTCCCCTTTCAATTAGGGATTTTGGTTAATCGGTTAACCGCGGTTAATATCGCCGATTAATCAATTGGGTAATTAACCGATTTATTCCACCCCTAGTCGAAAGAGAAGTTGAAATGATTTCTAGGATGAAGGGCCTACCGGTACCTGAAGCAGGCCTATCCAGTGAAAACTGAAGGAACAACTGTTTGTAGATGTAGGCCTAAAGTCTGTTTTTTTTGTTGCAAGAATGGTAGGCCTAGGTATTGAAGCAAGCTTTCATTGCTCATTTATATTTTAACAATGTTGCCTATAGTTAATGCGATTGTTGATGTTACAAATGTTTTTATTTATTTGTTTTTACTCAAATGAATGTGCCTAATAAAATAACTTTTAAAATAATAATTTTTGCCTTGGAGATTATTGGATGAGCGTAGCGAGCGAAGCGAAGATTCCATTTCACTACACTGGAGAAAAAAATCCGGAATGTTTTTTTTTCTTTTTTTTTCTTTTTTTTTTGTATTTTTGTCTGTGAACACGATTCCGGCTAAACCAATACTCCAATTGCGATGAAATTTTATGGAGGTCTATGAAATCTCTGAACGAAGAACTGCACGGGGGGAAAAAATCGATCGAAAAATTATTTCTCATGAAAATCGCAATTTTACGATTTTTTTCGATTTTTAACAAAATTCTTCGATTTATAACACCTGCATGCTTTGTCCGATTGTAATAATTTTTTCACACAACCTTTATTTTATGAATTGATATATTCGTGTGAATTTTGAGCGTTATCGAAAGATAAATTTCTTTAAAAAATCGCAATTTTTGGAATTTTTTTGATTTTCAAATTTCTTTGGCTTATAGCACTTACATGCTTTATTCGATCGTAATGATTTTTTCACAGAACCTTAATTTCATGAATTTATATATTCGTGTGAAATCTGAGCGCAATCGAAAAATTATTTGTTATGAAAATCGAAATTTTACGATTTTTTCTTTTTTTAAATTACGAATAATTAAAAAAAATTAAAATTAAAGTTTATTTTTTATTTAATTTAAATTAATTTTAAAAAAATCAACTAAGTAATGATTTTTTCACAGTACAACAGAAAATCCGCATAACACTTAACAACTCAATGCACCAATTACGCTCATCCAACAACGCGGCGGGACTTAAGCGTTTTCCTAGTTAAGCATAATTTATATGTTGTTTGTTAGATAAGAAGAAGGCTTTCAATTAAGCCCCCAATTCTTTTTGTGTGGTCCACATGCGAAACGGACGCCGAGTCAAAAGGTCGTTCAAACTTGGTTGAATTTAACTCTAGTTATGAATTTACAGAATAACTGAAAAAATATTGGGTCCACCATGACTAGGGATGGCAAGCCCGTCAATTGACCAAGAAATAGTTGACCAGTCAATTGGTCTAAATAATATTTTGTTTATTTAATAAATATTTTATTTGTCATCAGTTAGTATAAAAATTATCAGGAAAAAAAAAAAATTCATATTGTACCAGTACTACTACCCTAAGAACCTGAAGTTCTGAAATAAATTAAATGAAATACTCCAATGGGTTAAAATTACTGATCAATTTAAATATAATAAAAAATGTGATACGAGTAAATTTATGATCAATTTTATTTAGTAAAGGGATTTAAAAAACTGCCAAAAATATCTAGAAAAAATCCCGGAATCTGACAACGGGATGGAACCATTTAGAAAACACAGGACGTCGCAAGATATTTTTTATGAAGTACATCAGGTAGCGAAAGGAACTTATAGAGGAAGTTAAATTTGTACCAATTTTTCCCACAAAATAGTAACTTTTCACGTTACAAGTTCCTGACATAAGAAAAGGAACGCGTTCCCAGCAATGCGTTCCTCCTCAAGACGGGTCTCACCTCCCAGCTCAGCCCCGACGGTGATCGGATCTTCCTCCGAGTCCGAGTCTCCGCTCCACATCGGCTCCTCTTTGATCCCGACGAACTCCGTCATCGGCTCAACCTGAAGTCATAGACAACTTAGCACAGGGTTGAGAAATTTTGCCCAGACCGAAAAAACCCGGCGGGTTTTTCAACCAAAAACCCACTTGAAAAAACCAGTACAAAGTGGGTTTTTGGGGTTTTTGAGTAAAACACACTAAACGTAAAAAAAAATCATAGGGGTAATGTGGGTAATTGGAAACAGGGCGTAATTGGAAACGCCCTTTATAACTTCCGTATGTGAAGTTCAAATTTTAAAAAAATTGTTAGATAGCATGGTCCAGACCTTTATGGAAAATGTGCAAGTAGGCCTAGTTACAGCTTCTTCTGTTAGATGATGTGCATGTCATACACATTTCAACCAACCTCTACACAAAAAACTTGTTTCAATTTGAAACACTTCTCAAAATTGCCCCTGTTATGGTCCTTATTTTGTTTTTAAGAAATTTGTTCTTGGATGAAAATTAATAAAGACACATTAGTCAACTATATGGTAGGCCTACAGGTGAAATTTAGATAATTACCATAGTTTCTCCTGATAAGCAATGTTTCCCAATTCCCCTATTATCTCATACTTGGGGGTAATTGGAAACATGAATTAGGTGTAATTGGAAACAAAGCCAAAAGATCCATGTTAAGCTATGGACAAATTTCAGGGGTAAATGGAAACACATTTAAAAGTTTGGTTCAAAAGTAAGGTAAATTGGCAACAGTGTTTGCCTACACAGCCTTCTCACTTAGGCTTCAGATTATCATGTTTTGGAAGGAAAGATACCCTCGAAGAGATGACCACGATTCGGTATTGATAAATAATATATTTGCTGGTCCAATAAAGATAAACTTGGCACTGTGGACTTTGTCTTGGACCCACACCAAGATGCCATTGAAAATATGTGCACTTTAATTTTGTTTTCCAAAATCACAGGAAATCCAAAAAAACGCAGCTTACGTTTCCATTTGCCCAATCGATGCATGTTTTGTTTTTGTAGGTAGGCTAGGCCTAATTTACCAATCTGTTGATGTAGTTTTTGTAAATTTAATTTTAAGCAATGATTGTATTGATATTTAAAAACAAAATACAACTTTTTTATACAACAGCCTTATTTTCATGCTTGTGATGCTTTTGAGATTTTCCGTACAATTCTGCGTTGCGACGGAAGGTTTTCTTTAAATGTACACAGAATCTACAGTTTGTATCATAATGTATTAATTTTTTTGTGTTAGAATCACAGCTTAAAATGCTTTTGCAATTACCTACCCTACTTTACTCTCCTTATGGGTCTACGAGTTGTACCATGGCTGTTTCCATTTACCCCAATATACGGGGTAATCGGAAACAAATTCGAGTTTAAAAAAAAGCAATAAAAATAGCATACAATATTCTTCCATGAAATTCTTGTTGGTGTCATGATTTAGTTTACATCCCAAAGCACAATTTTGCTCTGTACATTTTTTCTCTCCTAGGCTATCAATACCCTAGCCTACAAATAAGGTCAAAGTTTAAAAACACTAAAAGTGTTTCCAATTACCCACATTACCCCTATTAGGCCTATTTATTTATTACAAGAAACTGAAACAAAGTCAAAGTATAAGTGTAAGTAGGCCCCTACACTACACAAATTCCAAATAATAATCAATGCATAGGCCTAGGAATCGCTTAGTAGAGGCCCCGCCCTACATAGTAGGCCTACATAGGACTAATGAAATATTTCAAGATAATGATAATGAAATTGAAACTTAACATCTTATAGGCGCTTATTATGCGAATTCAAATTTAAGCGCTAACCGAGATGCCTTAACCTCTAAAAAAAAAATGCATCACTAGGTCACTAGGCGAGAGAGAGAGAGAGAGAAATTGAACAAAACGGAAACTGATTTGGTAATTGACGACTGGTGATAGGCGGAGCTTAAAACAATTGATGGGTCATGTGACGAGAGTTGGGATAGATTCTCATTTCCCAATTTTACGTCTGTTGAACGACGCAACACTTATCACGCTCTTAACTTTTATTCTATTCATTATTTGGACAAAACTTAAAGAGGAATAATATTTAGCAAACATCACTCCTTCTAATAGCAATTATTTCAAATTTTTTGACACAGCCGTTAGCTTGTAACAATGTACGTGCAAGCTTGAGGTTTGCAAACTTGATAAAATAACAAAAAATATCCTATAGGCCTACCTTTTACTTCTATAGCTACTAGGCATGTAGGCTGTAAAAATAACTAATAACTACTAACCTTATCACTTATTAGTTATCATCAAGATAAAATAAAGAGTTGTTTGGAGCACTTCCCAAACTTTTTGATGTGAGCAATCATTCTAGTAGCAGCCAGCAGGTAGGCCTATGTTACATAGTTGCCCAGCTAGGTAACAAGACAACAGGTAACATGTGGTAGGAAGCAGTTCGACACAGCTGCAAAGTGTGTAGAAGGCTGATACTACCAACATAACAAACTCACAAACCCTAGAACTCTCTAAAAGTTAACAAAATCAATCTAGTAAAATGCAGAAATGCATTAAATACAAATGTTTCATAATTTCTTGAAATATTTCAATGTACCCTTGAAAGTTTCACTTTGAAAGTTTCAACACATCGATCTCTATAATGTAAATATTTAATTTTTTAATTTTATGGTCACTTTAATGTGGAATTTCCCATTGAACACATTGTTGTCCGATATTGACTACTGTTGTAAGCCACAATTCCACTGTTCCATCTTTGTGTGAGCAAAACGGCAACTTCTTTTTGGGAGAGCCGTCAGATAGGAATTGTTGCCCAACCCTAGTAAAGCAACCAATGCTAAGTTGTCTATGACTTCAGGTTGAGCCGATGACGGAGGCTCCTAGGCTCCTTTTCTTCACCATAATAGCACACTTATAAACTTTAAATAAATACGCACGACAGGTCTGTTACAAGAAAATAGGCACATGTAAACAAACCAAGAGCCGACTGTGAGCTGTTCCACAGTCTAACAAACTCGTGAAACTCCTAAAACTCAGCATTTAGGCCTATAACAATTATAGAGACCAGTGGCTTTAAAACCGTGTGCTGCTATCTGTGTCAAATTATAGCAACAAGCTGATTCTTCTAGTAAAGACGACCCACGACCCAATTTTTTATGCGCACGCTGTGCAAGCAAGACAACACAATAACATTGTGTATTTAGACTTTTAGAGTTAGGCTACTCAATCTCGGGATAAGTTACACCAGGGGTCCACAAATTCAGTCGCCCAGGGACACCAACTAGGTACAAAGGGAGCTAGAAAACTTTGGGTTTTTACTTACTTTGCACGGTAGGCCTAATCGTAATTTATTTAGCCCTAGGCCCCTACAAAGGAAGCTTAGGCCGTTGATGGGCGGTTGATAACGACTGTTAAACATTGCAGCAAGTAGGCCTAAGTGCGCAAGCATATGGAAGTATTATTTTTTGGCACAAATAATAAAAATATGTCACTATAATGTTTGTATCAACATTTTCATGAAAAAAGGCCTACCACTTACTAGCCTACCGAATCATGTCATAGCCTAGCCCTAATAACATTTGTGCTTGATCATTAAAATGATCTAGAGAGAGATACCTAACATTTTAAAATCAATTAGATGTTACTCTTTCACTTTTGGAGCAAACATATAGCTAGCAGACATCAAAAAATAAAATTGATAGCCCTATTGAACATAATTGTAAAAAAGTAAATAGGCTACGTGGTACCGGTAGTGAAATTTAAAAAGACGTTGAAATACTCGGACTCGACTCGAATTAAATAATCAGGACTAACACCCCCCAATTTTCTCAGTCATTAGGCCTATTTGCATTGATTTTGTTTATCGATAATGAAAAATCAAAATGTATTAATCGCAACTGAACTATGTTTTTGACTAATTAGGCCTAGGGCCTACATAGGCCTGCACTAATTATTTTGTTGTAAAGACATATTAAAATATAGGCCTAAATCATGCGTAGGCGGAGGCCTATTATACAAATTCACTGCATTTTCAATTATCTTTATTAGGCCTATTATTGATTAGAAAAACTTCATTAGTATGATGCCCTCATCAATACATTACACGCATAATTTTTTTAGATAAAGATTTTGGCACTCTTGTCGCTAAGCGGGTCCAACTTTCAACCACACTTTTTTCCCAATAAAATCAATGGAAAACAACTACAAATTAGAAATTAGTTAATATTAAGTAAGTATAGTGAGTAATTAATAAGTAAACACTCTCGAATTACACAAATAATGTCAAATAATTTACATTATTGAACATGAACGTCGTCTCACTCTGATCAACGCGCCATTTTGGATTTCGGCTATGTCATTGTCATTTTCTTAGTACCGTAGGCCTAGGTGTAGGCCCTACCAACCTTTTTGCAATATTGTGGTTATTGTAATAAGTAATTTATAAATATGTTATTGTTAAACAATTAAATAGTCGAATAGCACGGGGGTTTAAGGGCGGAGCCCCCAGAACAGAATGAGATAGAAACAAACAAACACGACAGGGACGGCAGGACAAACAAAAACGGACCGAATTAAACGTAGGGCCTAAGTTTTTTTTTTTTTGGTTGGTACGTCGGAGAATGGAGAGACTTTGCTAAAATGGCCGCCGTGATCAACTAATAACAGTGAAATTAGTCTGAGTTGTAACTAAATTTTACCCTCGAGGGAGAAAAATAACCAACAATCAAACAAAGGATTCAATTAGGTAAATAAGTTGAAGAGAAATTAGCAAATTATGTTTCCATTGATCTATATTAAAACGCTTATTTAAAACATTTGATACGATACATCATCACAAAAACCTTATTAACTGAGCTCAGTTTACTATAATTACCCCACAATGACATGCAAGAATTACATGGACATTGATTTATACAAAATAAAACAAACTGTCATTAGACAGGTACTCATCCTGTTAGAGACCAAGTCAACGTAGAATAACGGCGTCTTAGGGTTTCTGCAGTTACGACGTTTGAAGTGGGGGGATTCCTTGGGAGAACTTGCGGTGGGTGTTTTGATGACACTTGAAACGGAAATTCGACGTATTCTCGATGATCACTTCACTCGTTTTGGAACTCAGTTACACAGTCTGTTGAACTCGGAGATATGTAACTTATCCTGATGACGAATTAATTAGAAACATTGGTCTGTTATGATGACCATGACGACAGTTCGATGACTTATCCTGATGACGAATTAATTAGAAACATTGGTCTGTTATGATGACCATGACGACAGTTCGATGACTTATCCAACAAACCATACACTCTTATTACTCGTTGACCAAATTACATTGCCGTCGTCGTGGAACATTATTAGAACTATCTGTCAGTACTCTACCCCGAAGCTAGTAGGTCCTCTATCACTACTCAAAAAACGTCTGTCATCGCGAATCGCGGCCGTGCTTCCGAGCCTCCTTTCAAGCGACTGTCCTGGCCAAAAACTCCCCGCTCTCACAGATTCTTTGATGATGTCCCATTACCCATGAGCCTCTCTGTTTGTAGCTTTATGTAGGGTGCGCCTTACTTAAGGCTAATCTAGACATACAGGTGATTTTTTTAAAATTTCTTTCATTTTTCACAAAATGATTAACCATGATGTAAATGATGTTAAAAAAGTGAAATTTTATTTTTATTATCTTTTTTTCGGTCTGCCCCGGAAATTTAAATTTTTAAAAAAACTAAAATCACTGCCAAACAAAAACGGTTTTTTTAAATGATATAAAAATTTTTAACCACGTTTTGTAGTTCTTTTACAAGTGATATAACATATGTTTTCATTGCATTATCTTTCTTAGTTACTTATTTTGATTTTTTTACTGTACCGCTGAAACGTGAATCGAAGTCGCTTGTGTTCAGCCCACCCTTACATAGATTGAATTTTGCAAATATGTGAAATATTTTATATTCCCCCTCGTGTGGACCCTCAGCTTTAATTTCCACCAAACCAACTTGTCGTATCACCAATAGCGGATGAGACCTACTCATTTCCCTGCCGTCATGTAAATCCCTCCAAAAATCGTCTCGCGTCGTCGGCAACCAATCTGCCCGCGATTTAACGATGGCGTTGCGGTGGCAATCTCGGGAACTCTGACAAGGGGCCGGGCGAGCTTCGGATAGCACGAAGTTTGTTTTGTGATCTAAAGTGTCAGTGATGAAATTTTGGCTGGGCTTCGTCTTGGGTAACGCGTGTCTGTACATCGTTTTATGTTTATAATAAAATTAATATACTCTGGTAGGCAGTGACAATGTTTTATGATACGGGTAATAAAAAGTAATGCGTTAGCAATAATAACAATAGGCATAATGGTAAGGCGAGGCAACTCTCGTAATAAAGGCAGATTTAAAAAAAATATGTGAAGACAAAAACCGTTGAGTGACTAATATCCCCTACCCACTCATTACATGCGCACAATACAACAATTCCGATACCAAGATTCGAACCGGGAACGCAGTCCACACACCACGATTGCTTACGGTTGCGTTGTGACTTCAATCATTATAATTTTATGGTTATCACTAATCAGATATCTGTTTTAGGAGACAACGAAGACCTAACACTGAAAATGTTAACATTTTCTTCCACTTGACTAAATTGATATAATGCATGTTTTGTTTATTCACTCGGCAGTTCTAGCATTGAGTATATAAACATCCTTGTTCTAGGATATATTTCGTTGTTTTACAAGTGGTGTTGTGGGAATATGATGTCAGGTCTGACATAAACCCAGGCACTGGGGAGCCCACAGAGCAACGAACACGCAAGGAAAAAATAGTCGCTTGTTGAAAATGAGATATAAATGTATAAATGCATTTTTTTTAGATAATTTTATGAAGCGTTAGGCCTATGCTAGTTAGGACTCAATAAAAAAAACTTGGGACAAATTCTGTCCTAATAGTTGACGGTGGCAAGCATCAAAACGGCGCCTTCCAGAATAAGATTTTACCATTCACTTCACGCGTTAGGCATACCCTACCAGTGTCGGATTGAAACTTAGATGAAATTTACCATATAGACTATTAGCAAATAATACCTTGATAAACTTATTAAATTATATTGATAGAAAATAAAAAATACATAAGTTTTGTATACACATTTACACTAGGGTGAGTGAATACATCTACCACACACATTTACTGAAACGAAACTGTTTTTTCGGAAAGAGTGACAGTCGTTCATTATTGTCCTACCATTTAACTTGCAACTGGTGTACCCTGGTTGGTTAGAAAAACACAAATAACACATTAGAAAGGGGATTTTGACAGCTTGCTAAAGTGGGGGAAACCTAAGGGTTTGATGCGCCCTTTAATTTAATAACTAAAACATACCGGTGGATGATAAAAAGGAACGGAATGTTGTTTTAAACTTTGCGAAGGTCAAGCATTGATCTTTTTTTTTAATACTCTTTGGAAGTTGAACCAATTGATGTATAGCCTAGCTAGATTACAATATTGACAACTAGATGTACCGGTAGTTGACATTCCTCTTGATTGTCTGCTCTGAAATGGCAACTCATTATAATTTTTACGGAATCAAACCCCGGGGTCTCTAGTTTGGGCCGGGTTTTTTTTACTGTATCACTACGCTAAGGCTTTGGACGATCGCTGCTATTTCTGCACCACATAGCTTGTTTACAGATGCGATCTGTATGACTGGCGGCTGATGTAAATAGGTTTGGTTGGGCGGGTGGGGGGGAGCCGATAATGTGTTTCGCCTGGCTGGCAAGTGTAGAGTATCGCATGTTTACTGTGTCTGTTGCTGGCGCTCAAGGTCAGGTCGGAAGTCGGGGGGAAAATGCTACAGTACACAAATACGAAAAAAGATTCAGAGAGAGGATTAGATTGTGTGGGTAAACTGGTAAAGGATTTTCACCATAAACATTGGTTTTCTAGTTTGTATTAGGCAAGAGAAGACTTGCAATATGTTGGGGGCTCAGTGATAATCATAATAAATTTTTCCTTTTTTTATCACTCGAATGGCAATTTTTGTATTTCTGTTATGTTTTGCCCGCCTGCTACTTGTTATGTTATCTTTTTCTCCAAACACCGAATACCATTCATGGTCTCCCGTCTGAGCCCGGGGTAAATTGGCCAGACTCCCGAGCATTTGGGTCTGCTAAACGTAAAAGGCGATTTAAGAGAAAAAGTCCACCTTGCCCAAAAATCAGCCCAGTATGAAGGGTAGTATATTACTCCCCGAATCTAGAGGCGAGCTCTGGCAATCGTCGTCGGGACCTTGCCCCCTTCCCTTGACGACCCCTCGACGACGATGACGACAATTACACCACGGACGATGACAAAGACAATGACGACTGCGACGTGATAACCACTATCCTCCTCTTACCCGTGGTTTGGTTTTTGACTAGCATGGGCCCCCCCCCCCCCCCAGGTTAGAGTGGTGCATTATGACCTAACGGTTTTACACTCCTTAATCCAAATAAACCAAAAAACAAACATTCATGGTCCTGGTCTCACGTTTGGACACTTGAATAGGGGAAAAGGATATGTCCCCTACTTCTCATCGGAAAACTTTGTCCGTGAGTTGTAATGTAAATCCCGACCTCTGATGGCCATAATTACAGTATGATGGGGGTGCCTGATAAATTTAAAACGTTGAGCCGTGGATTTTTCCAGACCCGTTTGATTGGAAAGGGGGGTTAATTTGGGGAATACTGATTATCCCCAGATAATTGTTACTTTGTACATGAAAAACGTGCAATCAGTTGAACTATCAAAACGAGCTGAAATCTTTATAGATCCCCAAAACTTCTGAGAAATGGGACCTTCACAAAGACGAGCATATTTCACGCGACTATCACAGTACCCGCTCACGCGCTGTGGTGGGGAGGGGGGGGGGGGGGTTAAATGTAGGGTAACCATCTGTACCCTTTTACTATTTTTTTACCTATACTATTTTTGGGATTCTTCTGCATCTGTGTCCGGGTTATTTTTTTAAAAAAGGTAAATGTCCGGGTTTTACCCTATTTCGAGGTTTAGTTGGGTAATCAAAATGAAAGCTACTTACAAAATCAACTAAGTTTATATCCTTCATAAACAAAACGGTGATCCCCTGAGTTGCAATTCTTTTTGTCAAAAAATGACGAAATAACTAGTATGCTGATTTATTTAGCCTTTGGCGAAAGGGTCTCTGGCAGCTGGGCCCCAGCTACCAGCTTTGAACCCGTCCCTGAAATTATTCCCAATTACGCCACTGATCGAACCATTGCAGTAGACGAAGACGATTCACAAGATTAATTCTACTTGAAACGCTATGGGAATTGTTTGCCATCTGGTCCCATGTCCACCAAACACATTTAAAAATTTACCCCCCCCCCCCCCCCCCCCCCCCCCGCTAGTCGCACCTTGATTTTCCTAGTTTTCAAATGTCCTTTTTTTCATTCTTTCGTAAGTTGTGTACAGTTAGTACTATGTTACGTCGATCCGAATTATCATTTCGTATGCCGTACATTATTATTATTATTATTATTATTATTTCTTATTATTTATTTATTATTATTATTATTATTATTATTATTATTATTATTTATTATTATTTCAGCATGCTATACGGCTGTCACATGAAAAGCTGACAATATTTTCATATGACAATTAGAAAAAATATGATTCACCAAAGTATAACTAAGCACTCTCAATCGAAAAATGAGATGCTTTTTGACTCGTAAGTCATAAACTGTGTATTGTTTTTTATATTGACAATTTTAAAAATATTATTGTTTTCGGCCAAAAAACTTTGTTCTTATAGCTCATAGCTCATTCAAAAGGGACCATAATTTGGAAAACAACTCATGTATGCATGTAAGAATAAAAAACACATTTTTAAATGAAAAAAATTAGGCTAGGGCCAAAGTTCAATAATACCACATTCTCGGCTTGTTTGGTGGGGTCGGTGTTCTCGTGCCAAAATTTGTCCACGTGTTGGCCTGTGTGGGTTTCCACCTCCATTACAGACTATAAACCTAGAAAGAAAACCGAAACCCCCTTCCACAGAAAAATACTCGACAATTCCAAATGACTCGTTTTTGTCCCTCCCAAACCCTCCAACACTTCGCTCTTGCTGTCAGATGACCTGTACGTTCTATAAATGGTGAAAAAAAATACACGCATAGTTTTTTGAGTGCTACTCAACGCAACATTTGTTTTTTGCTATGCTAGAAGCATTAAGATGTTATATATAAGCCAATAGTGGAAAGTGAATGTGACCTTATATTTGACGTAGGTACTGATGCAAAGTGTTAATTGGCCGATTTTACGAAGTTTTAACAAAACTTTTCCTAATATCTTCATACAAAGAAACTAAATACCCCACTAAATACAAAGATGTTTTTATTTTTTTTTCCTTACTGTTACGTATTTACGGACGGGGACAAAAGTAAACCAATGGTACAGCAAAACCATTTTTTTATACTCTTCTGCAAGCTTTTCCTGAACATAAGGGGGGGGGGGATTGCAAGTGCCCCCGTGGCATCGGCTTTAACCCCCCTGCCGCCTCATGTATCAAATTCAATAGGTCTAAGTTTAAAAAAAACTGCCAAATGCAATTAATCTCATCTTTGTTTTGGGAAAACAAAAATGTCAATGTTTTGATCAGTAGAATCGTTGAGAGCGAGTGTGTAATCTCTGCCTCCCTCGCCCTCCACGGCCTCCGCACCGTGCCGGCCGGCCTGACCTTGACTCGCAGATGCAGCACGAGACGAACATTTAGACATTGAAAATACGCGCGAAGCGATGTTTTCGGTTTCGCAGTCTATCGGGAAAACGCTGAACTTTTAGAGGCCATTCGCGGTAAAGGAGCAGTTCGCGAGCTAGGGGGGAACGCTAGCGCTAAAACAAGTGGCGGCGCGGGATTACAAGGGCCTTAAGAAAAATACCCACACTATTGCCCTTTACATGTTAGGATGAATTTTTAATGAAATTTTTAAAAAATTATGGGAAAATCTGAAGCCATACATGATTTTTTACAACTTGTGGCTGACTAAGCGTCGTAAAACTTATAGTTTATGTTTTCCGAGGACAAAATAGTGTTTTAGAGCCGTCGACTGGCGCTGCCCGTTCAAGCCTAATTAAATCTCAATTTTTTTTCGACCATTTTTGGGCCGGTGGACCAAAAATTTGCGAAGGCCCCAAAGGGAAGTTAGATAATCATTTAATGACTTTCTTATAATTTAGTTTTTGCCTTTTTAGGTAACTAAATACTAAATTTAACTTAAAATGGGCATATAAAATATAGAAAAAAATGGTGGTAAGTCTTATGTTAAAATGATCCCTCAAGTTTTTGGGCAATTCCCACCCAATTTACTTCAAAAACTTACTCTAGTTATTTTGAAGGCATGTTACCCAAATTTACAACATTGCATGAGTCCTTCATTGACTTTTGCCCATAATATTTTACTTGAACCCCAAAACTTTAAATACTGTAGACCAAGGAACTTTTTTTAATAATTGTATATATATTATTTATTAAATTTAATGATTATGTGAATGCATTTAAACATGATTTTAGTGTGAGCAGACTATAGACCTCAGCTTCCCTTTTTACATTTTAGCATTTTGAGTTCACGCACGCACTTTTAATTTCCCCCCCATAATCTCAGCGGGTTTGTATAGGTCGGTTCTTTACGATCTCCTACGCTCATAACCTTGTAACCTTTGACACATTTGTCAATGTTATGCCCCAAACCGATATGTTGTCCCAAGTTTTGTTTTAGCATTCGCTAAAGATTTGATACATATACTACTCTATACAAAGACTTGTTTAAAAGGAAACCCATAATGGGTAAAAATTAATCAAGGTAAAATTTTGTCTTTAGACAAAAAAATTTTTTTAAGCTATCATATACAAAAAAAACTTATCTAAAACGTTCAGATTTTTAGAAATAATAGACATGCTTTTTTCCTTTTTCAAACTTCAAAAAAAACATCCCAAAAATCCCCTAACTGCTATTTAACTAAAGGACCACATTTTTTTAAAAAACTGCATTACACCCTTTCACGGAATTTTTATTTATGTGTAAAACCCACCAAAATTCTGATACTCCAAGAAATACCCCTAGTACAAGAACGACGACTGCCAGAAATACAATTAAAAACAAAAAAAACCAGGGACCCAATTGCATCTTTTTAAAATGATCTCTAAAAATTCCATTCCAAAATTAAGTCCATTTTCCCTTTTACCGCAACAACTTTCCTACCCTCATACACCCTCAAAAAAAGTGCATACTTCTCCACAAAATTTAAAAAAAAATAGAAATACGACCAGTACAAAAACGATACCAAAAAAAAACACTAAAAACAAATAAAACCATGGGAGCCAATTGCATTTTATTGAATGATCTCTATAAAATTCACCTATGCCAATTAAGTCCATTTCCTTGACTCGCAAAAAACTTTCCTTCCCTCCTATCCTCATAAAAGTGCATACTCTCCACAAAATTTTAAAAAAATAGAAAATCCCAGCTACAAAAACGATGCCCAAACAAAACACTAACAACAAATCAACCATGGGACCCAAATTTGCATCTTATAAAACTGATTCTGTAAAATTCACCTATGCCAATTAAGCCCCACTTCCTTGTTGCGCTAACATTTCTATCCCTCATATTTCCAAAAAGTTCATATTTTTTACACTGGTTATAAAAATTACTTCGAACAAAATTTATACTATTGAATATTCTAATCATTTTTTATTATCCCCCATTTTTTAACCCTTTGCTTTGTACTTCGATGAAGTAATTTTTGCTGTTTTTTTTGCGTGGCCAACTTTTAAATTACATCGCAATAAAATTAAAACTTCAAATCGAGTCAAAATTTTCGTTCTTTGATTTTTTCAATCAATTAAACCCCTTTTAAAATATTTCATTTATCTTGGAAAATTCCTATGCAACGCCCTTGGGCACTTTCCTTTTTCCTTTTTTGCCTTTACGCACAAAATCAAACTTTGGAAAACTTATTCAAATCTCGAATTTTTTGTCTCACGCGCCCCCCATAGGTTCGACTTCTTATCTCTGGTTGTTCGCTCTTTGACTCAACCTGCTCTGGGGTAGAGTATACGCTCGAGAAGGGAAAACCAATCCCCTTCATTTAAAAGAACAAAAAGCACAAAATAAAACTTACATCAATTTTATTTATTTCGTACCGTCTTAATTTGTACATCAAAAAAACAAAAAACCAAAAATTACAAATCTGTAGCTTCTTAGTTTCCTACTCGGTCCAAAACGAAACCAAATTTTTCAAAATCTGGTTCTGTTTTCAACTGGCAAAACAACACCCAAAGATATTTTTAAATTTTATTTTTTTTTTTTTTTATAGCAAATTTTTCCATCGGGCTAGGGGCCTCGGACACTTTGTGCAACCGGCCCAAAAATCATGCCCTTTCTTCAACCACGGTGTAAAATAAGGTCATTATTTCCCCAATGTCAAATATTTTACAGCCATAAAACATTTTTTTACGGGTTTGTTCAAAAAATCTCAATAAACCCAAAAATTTTTGTTTCCATGTTTCCCCAAAACTAAGATATCATGAAAACCCAAGTTTTTTCTTGAATAAATGAATCAGGGAAAAAATTGCCTACACATTCTTACCATATCGAAAGATCCCCCCCTTCAATCAAAATCCCGACGTATTAGAGTGCTCACTGGGTCAAACCCAAAATTATTACAGGAGATTCATTTTTAAAACTCATGGAACTCAACGGCTCGCTTTTCCCAATCGCTCGCATCCTTGTCATGCTAAGCCCAATTACAAAAAATATTTAGAGTAGCTCATGGCTCAAAATCCAAAATTTTAATGGTAGATTTATTTTAATACTATGTGAACTCAAAAGGCTCCTCGGCCCAAACGCTCGCATCTCTTGTCAGCTAAGCCCAATTACAAAAAAATTCATCCCCCTGATTCGGGAATGCTGAATGGTTTTCGATATCAACTTAAAGCTTTTAGAAATTCTAACACCAATCCGCCAATTTATCGGAATACACCTTTTTATTATAACTACAACTTTTTTTCTATCCCTCCCCTCCCAACTACGTGCAATTTCACAGCTGTTGTCATATGACAGGGGCATCGCCACCCCCGTGCTTTCATTCTAAATTTTATCTCCTAGACCAGCAAGCTTTGCTCTTGTACGTCTTTTATCTTGACCCCTTTCCTTTTTTGGTCCCCCCTTGAACCAAAACACCAACACCTTTCGAGTGGTACGACCTCGCGGTAAACTAATCGCCCCAGGACGCCAGTCAACTTTCTCAGTGGATCCCCTTTCCAGCAAAAAACATCTACTATTGTTCGCTTCATTTTTATATTTGCATCGGCGGTAATTATTTCGCCCTCGATTTGACTCCTCGGTATTTTCCCGGGGAAATCCTTACTCAATGAATTTTTTATTTAAAATCATGTTTTTTTATTAACTTAGCTCTTTTTTAGCATCATGCTCTTCATTTAAAACACGCTCTTTTATATTGCAAAACCCCGATTAATCTTTCTTTATGTTCTACACAAAACACTTTATTAATCTTCTTTCACAAAAAATTTCCTTTTATAAAAAGTACTGCATCCGAGGCTTTCATCTCAGCCCACACTCAGCCTTTTTCTCCTAGCGTCAAATTTAGTTTTCTTGGGATTTAAGCATCTAACTTTGCGTTTACTCTGCTACATAGCATCTAACTTTGCTTTACCCCTGCGTTCATAGATCTACCTTTTCGTTTTTTAGCATCTACTTTGCGTTATTTAGATAAGATATTGCAAATTTTGACAGGGGTTTGGGTGGTCAGGTCCGCGGCTTCGATTCCCCTCACTTTACTGTCTGAACGTAGTTCCGTCTGTCCGCCTCCCCCTCTACGACCCCTGGGTTTGACAAAGGCCGGTATCTTGTACCCGTCAATACCCGTCCGATCACTACTCTCACAAAAACGCCCCCTGACGTCATTTCCCTTCTGCAACTGTTTAACACCCGCTACCGCCCTTTCCCCCCCAAGTTTTGCGCCTCAACTCGCTAACCGGATCGTCCTGACCCCCCAAAATGCTCCCCGCAGACCCCCTATCTTCGCTGAACAGATTTTCTCCTCATCTGAAGAATAGTGGCAATGATCACAACACTCCTACTTCAAAAACACCAAAACCAAAAAAAACCCATCCAAACACCCAAAAAAATGAAAATAGCAATTATAAACATGACCTTTATGACCACTGTTCCCTACCGACTCATAAACCCCGGGCGTTTTGGGCAAATTCGAGAGCCTTTGTTTGGGGGCCAATGTAAATAAATTTTACCCTCGAGGGAGAAAAAAAACCAAAAATCAAACAAAGGGTTCAATTAGGAAAAAGTTGAAAAGAAATTTGCAAATTATGTTTCCCTTGATCTATATTTTAAAAGCTTATTTAAAACATTGTACGATAAAAATCATCACAAAAAAACCTTTTTAACTGGCCGTTTTCTATAATTTCCCCACCCTACATGCAAGAATTTCAGGACATTGATTTATACAAAAAAAACAAACTGTCATTAGACAGGTACTCACCTGTTAGAACCCAAATAAAATAGAATAAAGGGGTCTTAGGGGTTTTTGCAGTTTCGACGTTTGAAGTGGGGGGGGTTTTTTGGGAGAATGCGGTGGGTTTTGATGACACTGAAACGGAAATTCGACGATTCTCGATGTCACTTCACTCGTTTTTAAATCAGTTACACTCTGTTGAAAATGGGGATATGTAAAATTACCTGATGACGAATTAATTAGAAACATTTGGTCTGTTTTGAGACCATGAGACAGTTTTGATGACTTATCCCGAGCGAATTTAATTAGAAAAAAGGTTGTTTATGACCAGACGACAGTTGATGCTTATCCTGAGACGAAAATTAAAACATGGTCTGTTTGAGCCCCTGACGACAGTTTGAGAATCCTACACTTTATTCCGTTGACCAAATTTTCATTGCCGCGTGTGGGGAAAATTATTAGAAAAATATCGTCAGTACTCTACCCCGAAGCTAGTAGGGCCTCTATCACTACTCAAAAACTCGTCATCGCGAACGCGGGCCCTGCTTCCCAGCCCCATCAAGGACGTCCCGGCCAAAAAATCCCCGCTCTCACAGATTTTTATGATGGTCACCATTACCCTGAGCCTTGTTTGTAAAATTTAGTAGGGGGCGCTTTCTTAAGACAAATACCCACATATTGCCCTCTTTCCCTGTTGGACTGAAGTTTTTAAAGAAATTTTTAAAAGAAATTTTTAAATGAAATTGAAGTCCCTTCATGACTTTTTTACAAATTGTGGTGATAAGCGTCGAAAACTTATAGTTTATGTCTTCCTTACGTGACAAAATAGTTTTTTGGGGCGTCAGATGGGGGCTACCGTTCCCAAACCTAATTAAATCTCAATTTCTTTTCGACCATATTTGGGGGTTGAGACCGAAATATTTCGAAAGGGTCTCAAGGAAGTTATGAGTAATCATTTTAAGACATTTTTATAATTTTAGTATTTGCCTCATTTAGGACACTTGAATACGAATTAACTTTTTAATAGAATATAAAATATAGAAAAAAAATGGTGGAAGTCGTTATGTTACAGAGTATTATTGGTTCACCTATGTAATTTTAATTTTGCAAAATGGTAATTTAAAAATAAATTTTTTTATTGAAATTTTACACATTTATTTCTAATTTGTAGTAATTTTCCATTGATTTTATTGGGGAAAAAGTGTGGTTGAAAGTTGGACCCGCTTAGCGACAAGAGTTCCAAGATTTTTACGGCTACAAAAATGTAGGGCCTAGGTCTACACATTAAAACCATTTTAATTCATATTTTCATGTCAGAAAGCTGTTTTCTGGGCATTTGACCAAATGGGTATATATTATATTAAATTGCCTCCAGCGGTTGCGGAGCTCTGCCCCAGACCCCGAAATGGTCCATAGAGTACAAAGTACATAATATTCTTTCACTTTAGTTGTCCCGGTTTGTAACTTTTAAAAAATGGTCACCTTACACATAGGGCCTAGTTATTGATTCATAGCAATTGTCGTAAAAGTTTGCCCAGTCGGAGCAAACTTTTACGACAATTGCTATGAATCAATTAATAATGATGATCATTGTAAAACATAGGCCTAGGCCTATACACTACACGCCCCCTAACCTACTTTTCCCCTAAAGGTGCGTTTACAGCGTCGCATTTAGTGTGACTGCGCGCGACGCGGTAGCCGCTCGAGTCGTTTACTGCACTGCGCTGCGCAGAAGGATGCAGTAGTATTTTGACCACTGCCTCCTAGATGTTCGTCGTGGCTCCTCGTTACCTGCCTGTCCACGCGCACAGTGTTAATTGTTGTCCAAAGCGCTAGTTACCGTCCCCAAGGCTTTCTTATGTTTTTGATGTTGTTGTCACATTAAATGTCATCTCTCATGTATTTTACTGTTGAACCCAAACTAAATTGGAATGTTTTAGATCGTATTTTGTATACGTACATCACTTATCATGGTTTGCAGAATAGTAATATACAAATTTGCCCTAGTTATATTATGCTGGTAACTAAACAAAAAGTAAGATATTGTAAACTTTGTTGTTTGATAATATACCTCATATGAGGCAAGGGCTAATAGGCATGTATTTTTATTATAAGGATAAGGCCTATGCCTCCTATTCCTAATCATATTAAAAATCAATAGGCTTAGGTAGCCTATTTGGGCCCTAGTCTTGACTAGGCCACGAGCTAAACATTACTTTCCATCAAGCAGAGGCGCGTGATAATGGGAGTCTGGGGGGGGGGCGGGGTGGCACAATTTCCTTATTTCCCTGGAGTGCAGGGCAAAGAAAGACCTATTTTGTTTTAGTTAGATAATGGCATCCCGGTATCTTACAACTTCTTGCACGCACCATTCCCTATTAGGAAGAAAATACAGCTCAACTCGGCATGATGACATTTTAATCGTATGCAGATCGTATGTAAACAACGAAAAAAAAAAGAAAGCTCTTGGGGACGGTAACTAGCGCTGGGGGGAAAAAGTGCGAATTGTCTTCAACAATCAAACCTGTCCCCCGTAAAACGGGCAGGGAACGAGGAGCCACGACGAACATCTAGGAGGCAGTGATTTCGACTTTGCTAAAATATATTGTTGTTTTTGTTTTTGTTATTAGTAGGCCCTACGCTCTCGATAGCGCCACAAATGGAGGAAGACGATACAGATTACCCAATTATCAAGCGACTCATTTTAATTATCGCCATGCTATTTGGTGTCGTAAGCTGATTGCATTAGTAGCCTACCGGTATATATTTATCTAGTCATCAACATGTGAGCGTCCATGTTAAACAACACACAAAGCACAGAATTGTGGGTAAAACTCGCGAGCAACGAGCAAAAAAGTTGAACCAGTTCTAATCTGGCGCAGTCTTGCGCACCTCGAGACTGACCAAATCGCAACCGCCACTGTCGCGGCAACTAAGTTTTCTGATTGGCTGCGCTCAAGTCGCGGCGCACCAAACGCGACGCTGTAAACGCACCTTAGTGTCCATAGCCTACTAACCGAAAAAGTACCAACATATCAATGTTTCACAACGGCACTTAGGCCTACCCTACCGGTACCTTGGAAATTGTGTAAAAAGTTGGGAAAACATTAGTGTCACCTGCAAGGTTGTATGCCTAGGCTTATGGTAGTCAACTACGCGGGTTGGGCGGGGTGGGGTGATGGCGCATTATAAAGTTTCAACTATAGTTGGTGTTATTTGTGTAATTACCAGTAGATTTTTGCTGGGAAAAGTAGGTTAGAGGTTTGGGGGTGGAGGTGGTGCGAAGCGCTGCATGGCGAGGATAGTAGGCCTAGCCTACACCACTTTATAGCAACGTTTAAATCGGCCATGATACGGAATGGTTCATAATTACCTTTAATTGCCGGTACTTTTCGGTTGGTGTGCTCCCCTATTAATACACTGTTTTTTTTGCACTAAAATCACTGGAAAACATTTGTTAACGAGAAATAAAAGTAAATCAACGCATTTTTAATGATTAATGATTGTCATTTATAGAAAACGGTTAGGAAATATAAGTTACAATGTTTTCATTATTTACACACATTTCACGGCAATGTAACACAGTTTGTAACAATGAAACACTAAATAACAACTATAAACGACAAATAAATGACACTAAAACATTAAACAACAAATAAAAGGGAAACCTGTAGTAGAGCGGACGTGGGTATGGCTAATACTCCACCTACAAAACCTTTAACGTCGCTATTTTAATTATAAAAGACTTTCAACAGAAAAGTACTTTCGCCTAAAATAGCGACGTTAAAGGTTTAGAAAGGGACTTTTGATTTAAAACAGCAACGTTAAAGGTTTTGTAGGTGGAGTATTAGCCGTATAATACCCACGTCCGCTCTACTACAGGTAGGTGGATGTACCGGAATTCGGCCATGCGCGTGAATTCGGCCACTTCCACTAATTATCATTATATAAATGTTTGACTGACACATTTCCCTAGATTTAACTCATGTATGTCGTAGTTTGTTGTATTTTCTTTTAGAAAAAACCTTCGTTTTCGATATTTGGTTAAGAAACAGTCGAGATATAAATGTTGAAGAGTCGATTGTGCGCGAATCGAGATTTTCGGCCACTTCCCTTTTGGGAGCGGAGCTAAGAAAGCCGCGTTGCGTGCCGTGCGTGGGTCTAAGGAATTTGTCTTTTTAAATTAATCTGTATTTGAGTCAGCGTGAAAAAAAACCATTCATCTGAAAGATGAAACCTTTATGCATACGCGTAATAATATATGTGAACAAACAGTTTTATAGAACAATTACTATAACCATTGAAAAAGCGAGATTGCGATGTGGACGGATTGAGCGGGGACGGACGGCGTGATGCAATGGAAGCGCACTCATTCCTTCTCCAAAGACTTCAACCAAAGATATTCCCCACCATTTGACTCATGTATTCGATAGTTTGGATATTTTTCTTTACGAAGCTCTTTGGTTTTTGACTTTCGATCAAAGGACAGTCGAGTTATTCAAGATCGTAGACTCGAATGTGTGTGGTCGAAAAATTTCCGACCGGAGATATAAAATGGCGGCGTTGTGAGCGTCGTACGTAGAGCTGACGAACTTTTCATTTAAATAAAACCCTTTTAAAGTTAGAGGAAAAACGGATTTATTTATCTTACAGCTAAAACTCCGATTCATAAAGTGGAATAGTGGATGTATTAAAAATATTCCCTGATATAATTACTGTAAGCCACGAAATTACGATGACGCAATGCACAAGATAGGGTGGCCGAATTGACATTCTAACCTGTTTATAGGGAAATTTTCGTCTATTTTAACCGCTCAAAACATATTTAAATAACGAATTTCAATGATAATATTCACTTCCACGTGTTTTAATATAGTTATTGGTTACCACTGGTCTAATAATAGGCCATACTGTAGTTCAGAGTGCGGACGGATTCAGAGCAGACAGTGGTCGAATTCCAGCAGAGGGTGGTCGGATTGGGACACATTACGTATTGGTCAAGATATTCAAGAAATTACAGTTATTATGCACATATGTCAAGTGATATAGGCCTCCGAAGTAGACTGTGGCGCAGCCCTAGCGGGAGAAGTGTGTCAACTGGGAAGGTGTCGCGTGCTGCGGGAAATGGCTGGTAAAGATGCGGATTTAAACGCGCGAGGCACAACAAATTAATCGCTAGCTTTGTACAAGAAGGTACAACTAGCAAGTAGATGTATTTGTTGTGTTGTTAGATGTGGTGACTGATACGTGAGCAAGCAAAACCCTAGCATTTATCAACTGATCTTCGAATTTACAGATGAAGTAGAAGGGTTTAGAAGACTGGAGTAAACTTTATTTTTAATAAAGGGCCCTACTATATTAATACTAGAGGGATACCACTATTCTACTAGGCGTTTGATAAAAGTACAGACATGCGCAGAGTTATAAATTTATAGTCAAATTATAATTAGGCTACATTATTTTAGTGAATTACCTTGGATTTTAGCTAGGCCTACACGAGTTCTAAAATCGCGTCATGATTCATGAACAATACATTAAAACCTTCATCGACAATAATTATTAGAGATCATGGCATGCAAAGCATTATTGGCATAACAAATTAACATAATTTAGACTGGACAGTGGACATATATGTCCAGATAGGCCTACATACATTACACATACCTACACATGGGTGGGGCGACTCTTATCCCCCCCCCATTTTACTGACATAAGCAATAGTTATAAGTTAAACTTACGTTTTTTATGGGTTAAGAAAATTAGCCTTTTTGAGTGACACCAATAACATAGCCGTGCTCATAAGTTCATAACCACCCTCCCCCATAATAACCCCCTTCCACCCTTCTGTTACGCCATAAGAAGTAATTTATGTTTATGAAGTGTGCACAAAAGACATTTTTTTCAGCATTAGGCCTAACTTAGGTTAATTATGCACTAATGTTCATCCTTGAATTTGATATAAAATCACAAAATTTAGTGCATTATAAAGATAGTAGATACTATTAGCCTATATGCAAAACATTCACTGACAATTCACTAAATATGTTCACAATTGAAATGTATTACAACAGATTTGTGAGGGTTTCGTCAAGTAATTTGAGTGTATCTTTGAAAATACGTTTGCATTAATGAATGTTTGTGTTTACAAACAAACGATGCATTAATGTCCACTATTGAAACGGTATCAAATTAACTATGGGTTGACTCCTTCAAGATAGCACCCCTCCCCCCCCCCCCGAATTAATTTGAGTATATCTCTTGAAATAAGTTAACTCTTTTGTGCACAAACTTGCACAATGTACTGTACAAGCAATGTATTGTATTGTACATTATTTCTTACTTGAAATTCGATAGGGGGAGGGGGGCGGCAACTTGTCCAAACCTAATTTAACGTCATCCTTGAGAATGGACTGTCCAAAGACTAGAGCAATTAATTTAAGTGAACTCATTACCTAGCATTCATCATATTGACAAAACAAAACTTTTCGTCAGGATTGCTGGTGACGGTTTTTGTCCGACAACCTCCTGTATGAAGTCTCGAGTGTTGTATGACCTGCATGCTGCATCCCGTACTTATTATTGAATTAAGATATAAGTTATATAAAAAAGTACTGATTTCTTTTGTTATTTTGTGAATGTTATGATATGGAACCAAATCTTGTGGTGTCATAATTGCGGTTGTCATTACTTTTATTTGATTATGTTGGCATGACATTTGAGTACGTATCGTAAACAGTAAGAAAATAAATAAGAGGCAATGTCGGGCTTACATAAAAATAAATTATGGCAGGCGAGGTCCATGACCTATGAAATACTAATGAACCAAATCTCCTTCAAAAATCAGAATAGCGATCTGCAAATATTATTCATCCCTGCTCGAACATTTCTTTTCACACTGTATCAGTCCGTCTTTTTTTTTCTTTATATTTAGAATCGTGTAATTTTGTATGTGTTATTATTGATAAGGATCTATGCATTATTTATTCAATAATTTTATTAATATTATATTGATTTTGGCCCTGGGTTAAAGAGCGTACCGTGCACTGCCGCATTCTAGCAACCTTGGCGGGAAAGTACAACAAGTTAACCCAAAAAATAAGCAACTATTATTTTGTACAAATCTACATTATTTTTCCTTTATTTAAGTGTTAATGTTCGTACAGCAGCTCCCCTTTTCCAACAAACCACTAATAAAGTGCGCAAAGTAATATTTATGTGCATCAATGTAGCAGGATCCTATGGTTTACACCAGCCATTTTCAAATCGTGTCACCTTCTAAACTCCTCTCGGGTGCCGCTAGGGATCGACGGTGGCGCGGCGCGCGGCTACTTCGGAGGCCTATAGTTTGAAACTTATAAAGGACACTCGGACCTATAAATAGAGGGGCTTGGGTATGATACTAGTGACATTAGGAGAGATACTATCTTGATTTTAGTAGGAACTAGGCCCTTAAGTGGCCGAATTCCGGTACATCCACCCTATTAATAGGGGAGCACACCAACCGAAAAAGTACCTAATTGCCTAGGGCGGCTCACTACCTAAACATGGCCCTGCTTTCTACGCTAGCCTAGGGGCTTAGACCTAGAAAGCTCTCAGGATAAGCACTAGGGTTAGGCCTCTAGGCTAGCGTAGGCCTAGGATGACCCACTTGATAAATCTAGAGGCACCGGCCAAGGCTAATTCGCCTAATAGTTGGGCACTAGGGAAGCCCAATCTGGGAGCCCGATAGCTCCCTAGGGCCTAGGCCTGGTACTTCTTCGGCTAGGGGGTCCAAACTTTTATATACACTGTAACGGAAAGGATTTCGGGTGCGCTCTTATCGTATATCCTAGAACTAGCGCGGCGCACTGTAGCCAGCGAAAAGTTCGGCTAACCTAACGAAAGTACACCTTTAACATAAGTAGTAACAAGGCAATATAGAAGTGTTAACAAGGTGTATAAAAGTTGGACCCCCCCTAGCCGAAGAAGTGCCCTAGGCCTAGGCCTATGCCCTAGGGCTACTAGGGCAAGGCTTGGCTTCCCTTCTATTTCACTTACCACGTCGTAGCAAAGTCAAATAGACTTACATGGACACTTACCATGTTGAATTCCTCTGTCTATGGACTCCAGCTAGATGTGATTTAGGCCAAACAGTGATTAAACTGAAAAACAACAATCTGAACTTAGGCCTACGAGAGAAACAGGCCGTCCTTTAATCAATGGACCTTGGAAACCGCAGTTTCACACACTGATACAAACACGTCATCCGTCTCACGCAGTTGCTCCAACACTTGGCACCTTCACCATTTTCTGGTCCTTTGAAACCATTTTTATGTTCCTCAGTGTTCATTCCTAGTAACTCAATAATGTTTGTGAAGGGTAAGTAGGGGCAACCGCAACGAAAATACTTGTTCGTGGTTACCCTACTAGGAAGCTACGCAAACGCTTTTTCAGGCGCGTTGTTGGATGAGCGTATTTTTTTTAGACGAAAAAAAGTGAAATGTGATTTTCATGAGAAATCAAATAATTTTTTGATTGCGCTCATATTCATATTAATATACTAGGAAAACGCCAAAGTCGTTGTTAAACGAGTGAGTGACCTATGTGCATAGTATCCGGTATCATTCCCCATACTGGGCTACATCGAGCCTTAGGTATATCGGAGAAAAGGCGATGTTCCCGGTTACTCAACACATGGCTCACTCACTCGTTTAACAACGACTCTGGCGTTTCCCTAGTTATTTAAATGACATTTTAATGCGAATCATGTCAAAACGTATTAGCGTGAAACATTACCAAATTTCAAGAAAAAACAAAATCACCTAAGTTTTATTACCCAATTAACACCCCTCAAAATAATATATGGGTGTAAAAAAATAAAAAAAAATCGAGCTAATGGGTATCGAACCCCAACCCTCCGTGCGGTAGTCTAAATACTTACAATAGGCCATGCATGCCACGAGTTATCGTCCCACTAGCTGCTACTAAACAAATGCTATAGATATTTTAAAATCACATTTTAATTTATTGTAGGATTAAATCGTAATGAATCTAGCTGATTTGTAAGCAGTTCTCAGTAAACTCGTCCGGATGTCTGTTAAAAATTTCAGCCCAATCTGTTCAGCGGTTCGGCTGATTTCGACGTACAGACAGACAGACAGACAGAATCACAGAATGAGAGCCGTTCGAGTTGAATGGAGACACTCGGTCGCTCCGCTCCCTCGTTTAATAAATTCTTAAAATAAGGGTTCTGTGAAAAAATCATTACAATCGGATAAAGCATGTAGGTGTTATCAGCCGAAGAAATTTTTTTTTAGCCGAAAGAGTGAAAAATTGTGATTCTCATGGGAAATAATTTTTAGATTACGCTCAAATTTCTCACGAATAAATTAATTCATAAAATTAAGGTTCTGTAAAAAAATTATTACAATCGAATAAAGCATGTAGGTGTTACAAGTCTAAGACAATTTTAAAAAATCGAAAAAAAATCGTATTACGATTTTAATGAGAAATAATTTTTAGATTGCGCTCAAAAACGTGGCAGTTCCAAGTTCAGTGATTTCGAATACCTCCAGAAAATTTCATCGCAATTGGAGTATCGGTTTAGCCGGAATCGTGTTAACAAACACACAAAAATACAAACAGAAAAATAAGAAAAACCAAAAAAAAAATCGTAAAATTGCGATTTTCATGAAAAATAATCTTTCGATTGCGCTAAAAACGTGGCAGTTCTAAGTCCAGAGATTTTGAAGGCCTTCAGAAAATTTAATCGAATTTGGAGTGTTGGTTTAGCTGGAATTGTGAACACACAAAAACACACACACAAAATCGAAAAAAATCGTAAAATTGCAATTTTCATGAGTAATAATTTTTCGATCGCTTTTTCGAGCCGTGCAGTTCTAAGTTCAGAGATTGTAAAGGTTTCCAGAAAATTACATCGCAATTGGAGTATCGGTTTAGCCGGAATCGTGTTAACAAACACACAAAAATACAGAAAAAAAATACAGAAAAAAAAACATTCCGGATTTTTTTCTCCAGTGTGGAATCTTCGCTTCGCTCGCTATGCTCATCCAATTACAATTTTGGTCTTATTAGGACCAAATTAATTCAATATTACTTCAGGCTAACTAAAACTAACCTTTTTTAATTATTTAGGTACTTTAAGAATTTAGAAATTAAAAACGTCCGCCCCGACCGGGAATGGAACCCGGGTCTATCGCATTCCAGACGAGCGTCTTTTCAGACGGCGGACTTTTTTAATTTCTAAATTGTAGTAAACTAGGAAAACGCTTAAGTCCCGCCGCGTTGATGGATGAGCTTTTTGTAAGTTTTTATTTTGCGTAGGACCACTTTTCCTTTGCAATTGATTTTTGAATGCATTTTAGGTGATTGTAGTCAAGTTTCTATTGTTACTTGTTAAAAGTTATTATAAAACTAAAAAAACTCATATTTAAACCTTTATTCTATGGATTCTGGCTAACTTTTTCAATTTTTTCTTTCAGAAAATAATACAACACCATTACCTTAATGGCCATGTGAAATATGAAATTTGTAGCCCCAACCATTTGGTCAGAATCGCCCCAAATATCACGAAAATATCGCATTAAAAATCGTAAAAATCGTAAAAGTAGGATTTTCACGAGAAATATTTATTTGATTGTACGCAAAAACGTGGCAGGTCTAAGTTCAAAGATTTCGAAGATCCCCTCCAATTTTTATAAAGATCGCATATGCCGTTTGCCCAGAAGAGAGCGAACAAAGACAGAAAAAAAAAAAAAAAACACCCGAGCTAAATTTTTTGGGGATCGGTAAAATTGAAGTCTTCGCTTCGCGCATCCAAAAATATGATGTTTGTAATTTTACAAATCAGTTTTTTAACTGAATTTAAACTAGGAAGCTTCGCAAACGTTTTTTGAGGCGCGTTGTTGGATGAGCGTTATTGTTTGAGAACGAAAAAGCGTAAAATTGCGATTTTTATAAGAAGTAATTATTCGATTACGCTCAAATTTCACACGAATATTATATAAATTCATAAAATTAAGGTGCTGTGAAAAAATTATTTCAATTGGATAAAGCATGTTGGTGTTATTTGTAGAAGAAATTTAAAAAATAAATAAAATCTTAAATTGCAATTATCATGAGAAATAATTTTTCGATTCCGCTTAAATTTCACACGAATATATTAATTCATAAAATTAAGGTCCCGGGAAAAAAATCATTACAATCGGATAAAGCATGTAGGTGTTATAAGTCGAAGAAATTTTTTTTCAATCGAAAAAAATCTTAAAATTCCGATTTTTACGAGAAATAGTTTTTCGATTGCGCGCAAAAACCTGGCAGTTCTCAGTTCAGAGATTTTGAAGGCCTACACTAAATTTCGTCGCAATTGGAGTATCGGTTTAGCCGGAATCGTGTTAACAAACCGACAAAAATACAAAAAAAGGAAAAAAAAAAAACGGATTAATCTCTCCATTGTAGTAGAATGGAATCTTCGCTTCGCTTGCTACGCTAATCCAATTATGTCTTATACACATATTTATATTTATATATATTAAAATATAATATAATATATAATAAAAATATATAATATACACAAGTTAATATCTTTAGTACTAAAATTGCTATCAGGATTTAAGTATTATGATTTGCGTTTAATGGTTTCTTCCCTGACAGGTAGGTTGACTACTTCATGATTTTCTATTCATGGTTTTTGGCAAAACTAATATTATTATTCGTTTGAGTTGGATCGTGTAATAAATTAGTTTTTTTCACTTTTTCTCATTTTTGTATTTTGTTTATTTTTTAAAAATTTATATTAAATTTGATACCAGGCAGGAGCATTGTGTCATTATAATATTTTTGATGTAGTAAAATTAAGTCAACTTGAGTTTACAATACTGTGTCTGCATTTATGAAATTATATTTATTTAGATGTTTTCTTGTGTGAATCAGTTTCTAACTGATAAGAATAGACTTTAAATGAATAATTAAATACAAATTATAAATTTTATTGTATCTTCTTATTAAAATTGTGCCTTTGAGATAAACTGAACAAAAACATGGTAGATAGGATTCTATTTATTACTAAATGGGGCTATGTCGGAATGTAATCATTACATCTTAGCTAAGCACGACTGGATTCATCGTGGCTACAATATTATCTTCTTTGTATTGAAAACAGATGTTGTCTGACTTTGTTAACTAGAAGGCAGTGAACCAACAAAGCACGCCGTGTAGTTTCATCTGTTACCTAATCATTGTTGAGATAATATATAGTAGCAACAACAGGGGTTGGTAGGTTCATCACAAGCCAGGGGAGAAGAGGAAGAGTTCCTCACGTCCACTGACAGTCGCGCAAATGTCACTCTTATGTTGAGTGATATAAAATTTAGCGCCAAACACATATTTAAAATTTGGTTATAATGCCAATAAATGAAGATGTTTATCTTTACAATCAACTTGTATATTCCGTCATACAAAGTGTACAAGATCTGAGTGCTTCTCACCGCTTCAATGAGAGCGATGTGCCACTGGTAGGACCATAACAACGTAAACATACGACCTCTTGACTATCAGCTAGATAATTATGTTTAGACACATGAAGTAAGGTGGAGTGACAGGAGTAGTGATGATTAAAGTAAAAGTAAAAATTAAATTTAATTTAAAGTTTAAATTAAAGTTTAACTTAAAGTTTAATTTAAGTTATGTTTAAGTAAAAGTTAATTTTAAAATTAAATTTAAATTTAAAGTTTAAGTTAAAGTTAAATAAAAGTTAAAGTTAAAGTTAAAAGTTGAGGTTGAAGTTGAGATTAAAGTTGAGGTTGAAGTTGAAGTCTACGGTTAGCGAAAAAAAGGGAACTATTAAATTAGACAAGTTTTTCCTAACGGAAACTGACACTGAAAGTGAAACTGAAAGCGAAATTAAAAGTGAAACTGAAATTGAAACACTCAGCACATAAAAAATTTACGTCGTTAATTGTATGTTAATTCGAAAGTAATATAAGGAAATGGTTTACTACCACGTCACGATAATAGAGAATATTACATTTTATATATTTTCTGTTTAAAAAAAAATCATAACATATTATAATACATATAGGCTAACAATCGGCCAAGGAACAGTAACAGTACCGGTAATTTGCCTGTAAAGAAGCTGCATTCAAGAAAGAAGTACTATTTCCACGGATGACGTTATGATGAAATTGAAAGAAACTACAGTAATTATAATTCGTTCACAATTCAATCTTTATAGCAGAAGTGTCTAAAGGGGATTTTTCACTGAAATTCAAATTAAAAAAATTATTCTAATATAACAAAAATGATTTTGCAATGGAACTTTGAGAAATACACAGATCCCACGCGATAATAAAAGCTTGGAAAAAATTAATCCGCCAACGAGACTAAAAAAAGTGTTCGCGAAGTGGCCTAGTAATAAACAATTATATGGATAAGACATGACAACATGTGGAATAAACTGATAGAAATTATAATTCTATTGTTATCCTAAAAGTAAACTAAGCAGATAAATCTTATCACACTGGTCACATGTAAACAGTGTTACTCAGCTGTGTGTTAGCTTATGCCTTGCAAGGTAAGATGAAGTCGTGAACCCCTTATCACACTCTATACAATAATAGGGCTTAAGTTCACTGTGTAATTGCTTACGTACTACAAGATTACATGAAGCAGAAATTAAGGTCCATTCACAATCAACTTAGTCTCTTACTTAGCCGCTAACTTAAAGGTTTGTCTTATGGAAAACAACATGTCTGTTCATGAAGAATAGGGCTTACGTCCGCCGTGTGATTGCTTACGTACTAGAAGACTACATGAAGCAGTAATCTCTTATCACACTGGTCACATGCGAACAGTGTTACTAAGCTGTGTGTCTTCTACAGATGATATCGATTCCAAAAATTTAGAATCAATCATTGTGACCTTAGAATCGATTCCAAAGAAAAAAATTCTAATTGTATGCATGATTATTTTGGTGGTATTTTTCTGTTTTATCGCCACACGCCACTGAACGATGTGCGCTGTTGTCTGTTGACCGAACCTCGCTGGACATATGGTTTACCACACTGCCACACCCAGAAACAAAACGCGCGATCGTTAAAACTGTCGAGTAATCGATCCTCTGTTGATCTGGAAGAAAGAGGGGTTTATGAGGTTCCCTGTGGCGACTGCGATCAAACGTACATAGGCCAAACAGGCATACGCATAGCAGTGAAGATAAATGAACACTCTAATGCTGTGAAAGCAGGTGACAAGAAATCAGCCCTGGCTCAACATGCTAAAGCTTACTCGTATGTGATAGATTTTGACAAAACAAAAACTATTTGCCCTGTACAACAGCTCAAGCGTGAATCCGTGAAGCCAGTATTATACGTGAATCCGTGGAAATTGAGAAACGGCCGAATAACATGAACAAAAGAGACGATAGCCAGATTCTCCCTCTTGCTTGGAAACCTGCTCTCATGACTCGCCATGTAGTCCGTAGACCTATTCAGCCAAATCCCTCAGAGGTGGTGCAAATTTCAGATTCCATAATTCTAAGCACAAATAACATTTCAAAAGACAACCAATCAGGCCCTATGACAAGAAGCCGGACTATAAAGGTTTCACTACAGAAAACTGAGCTATTTTGTTTCTCAATTGCCACCATCTGTATATTTTTTCGATATGACATCGCCGACCCGCACCCGCCGACCCGCACCTTTTCACGATATGACCTCGCCGACCCGCACCTATTTTCTATATAACTTCGCCGACCCGCACCTTCAGCCGAGGCTATATAAGGCGGGCGCAGCGTGCTTGCCAACTACTGTGACTCCAGCCTCCGTAGAGTCACAGTCAACCTTGAAAATGTCTGGCCGCGAAAACCTACAACAATCCATATATATATATATATATAAATATATATATTATATATATATGTGTGTGTGAAATTTAATCGAAACGTTGGTCTAATGTAAATAAACGTGGCATTATAACCAAAAAACCTAGTTCATATATATATATATATATTCGTTTGACGTTGACTTTCTTCTTTCTTTGCAACGTCAAGCTTTGCAGTGATTCTTTGAGTTGTTTTAATTCGCCATATGTGCAGTGATTTCAATTGTTTATATTTTGTTGTATTTTGTTTTCCCAGTTTTGTTCTGAATTTATCAATGTAATGTAATTTTCGTTTTTTTATATACTAAGTTGTATTGGCCCTGAAGAAGATGAGTGAAATTTCATCGAAACGTTGGCCTAATGTAAATAAACGTGACATTATAACCGAAAAACCTAGTTCATTATGAATTAATCGGCCACGAAAATAAAAATGTAAAGTACTAACATAACAGCGTTATAGTCGCCTACTATAAAACCAAGGTAAACATCAAATATCCCAGCTCTAGGGAGTACAGAGATGGTTTGTATTTCTCCAGTTAATTTCGTATGAAGTCTAATAGGCAATGCAATATGCTCTACACACGTTATTAACAATGTATAAATAAACAGACCAAGAATTAGACAGAAATTAATTGGTGGCTGCATAGCTCAGTTTGTAAGAGCATGGCCCGGGAAGCCAAGGTTCCGGGTTCGATCCCCGGTGTAGTCACTTTTTTAATTTCTGTCTAAAGTATACATACTGCGTCATAGTCGCCTACTATAAAATCTAAGATTGAACATAAAATATCCCAACTCTAGGGTTATAGGGATGGTTTGTATTTCTCCAGTTAATTTCGAATATGTAGTCTAATAGGCAGTGCAATCTGCTCTACACACGTTATTAACAATGTATAAACAGACCAAGAATTATATAGAATTAATGGTGGCTGCATAGCTCGTTGGTAAGAGCATGGCCCTGAAAGCCAAGGTCCCGGGTTCGATCCCCGGTGTAGGGACTTTTTTAATTTCTGTCTAAAGTACTACATATATATACATATTTGTTAGAACAATAGGCAGTGCAATCTGCTCTACACACGTTATTAACAATCAGTGTTGGGGAAGGAACTTTTAAAAAGAACGCGTTCTCGTGAACGCGTTCTTTTTTTGTGAACTTTTCATTGAACTTACTCTTTTTTAAATGAATGAACTTGAACTTTTAAAAGTTCATTCCGAGAACGAACTTTTCAGTTTTAGAAAGTTCATTTGTAAGTTCTTTCCGTGCGCCGAGCAGCCGTCGACTCGTTGTTTATCGTAGTTTTTTTTGTTTATTTGGTTTAAGGACGCGTCAACCGTTAGGTCATAATGAACCACTCTAACCTAAGGGGGGGGGAGGGGCCCATGCTGGTCAGAACCAGCCACGGAAAAGGGGAGGAAGGGGGGTTTCTCACGTCGCGGTCATCATCGTCTTTGTCATAGTTCGCTGTGTCATAGTCATCGTCGTCGGGGAGGTCGTCAAGGGCAGGGAGCAAGGTCCCCGACGATGATTGCCAGAGCTCGCCTCTATTTATCGTTTATCGTAAGCCTACGTTGACGCACGTTCAGCTGATTTTGACAACATCACGCACGATTCACGAAGTTAAAACGATGTACGCCAACTAATTCGGAAAAAAATCTTGGAAGCCTAAAATGCTAAATATCTGCATTAATTTTACAAGCTGGTCGACGAGAATATAGGCCTATTACAAATCATCAACACGATCAAAGACAGCTCAACACATTCGTCCGACTCAAACTCGCCAGTAAATTGGTACTCGAACACCCCTAATGTTTTTTCTCGTGTTTTTCTTCAATTTACGCTAGCCTTTAATAAAATAGTGATTTTTTTTACAAAAGAACTTTTAAAAGAACTTAGTTCATATTTTAGACGAACTTGAACTTTTCAAAATTTTAGGTTTTAAAAGAACTTGAACTTTTTAAAAGTTCATTATTTGAGCTGTGAACTGAACTTTTAAAAAGTTCATTTTAAAAAAGAACTGACCCAACACTGTTAACAATGTACAAAACAGACCAAAAATTAGACAGTTTTAAATTGGTGGCCGCATAGCTCAGTTGGTAAGAGCATAGCCCGGTACCTAAGCTAAGGTCCCGGGTTCAAACCCCGGTGTAGTCACTTTTTTAATTTCTGTCTAAAGTACTTACATAACTGCGTCATAGTCGCCTACTATAAAGCCAAGTTTAAACAACAATATATTTATATATGTATAAGGATTGTTGTAGGTTTTCGCGGCCCGTCATAGGATAAAAAACAAGGATCTTGGGTAAAACCACGTCGAAAATAAGATGAACCAGGGCAGAACCTGGGCGTCCACCGACGTTTCGTCTGTACTACGTCAGACATTCTCAAGGTTAACTCTACGGAAGTTGGAGCCACAGTGGCTGTCAAGCACACCACGCAGCGCCAGCCTTATATAGAGAATAGGTGCGGGGCGGCGAGGTCATATCGAAAAAAATATACGGATGGTGGTAATTGAGAAACAAAATAGCACAGCTTACTGTAGTGAAACCTTTTTCGTCCGGCCTCTTGTCATAGGGCCTGATTGGTTGTCTTTTGAAAAGTTATTCGTGCCGTATATATTTTTTTGATATAACAGCGCCACCCCGCACCTTTTCACGGTATGACCTCGCCGCCCCGCACCTATTTTCTTTACAAAGCGGGCGCTGCGTGCTTGCCAGCCACTGTTACTCCAACCTTCGTAGTCACAGTCAACCTTGAGAATGTCTGACGTAGTACAGACGAAACGTCGGTGGACGCCCACCCAAGTTTTGAAAAATGCGTTTGCAGCCACAAGCCACCGTCAAAACGTAATTCCTATCCCACCTCATTTCGGTGACTTGAGTAAATTGCTAGTTTTGAAATCAAAACGTACGTTGTGGGATTGATGGGTGTAGCTGTTAGTCATCGTTGCGATTGTTCCGAAATAGTCAAAGCTTTGTGAATGTAAAACATCCCCCAACCAATCAGAATTGCGTATTATTACGCCTAGCGCTCTAGCGCTAAAATTAAGAACCAAAGTGAAAAACATTGCCTACGATGACGATGGCTGTCATTAGTGTAGAATGTCGATTCTCGAGTGTAAACATACATAGTGTATACATAGTAAGCGTAATTTAAAAAAATAGGTAATACATGATATACAAAGATAACAGTTCAACATAAAAATCCATCATTACTTTCTAACAATGTGAACTAACGAATGACAAATAATAAATCAAAGTCACGGCCATCTATAATGAAAGCATACATTTTCTGAAATAACTAAAAGATTCGTAAGTGAATCATAGGGGCGATGGCATATACCACTAATCACAAACCACAAGCTTTTCGGCCGTGGGTGGAAACGTACGTATCGAAACGTACGTTTTGGTAGTCACGTGACCCTCCAAGTCACTCGTTTTCAGAGGGTGACTGCAAACGCATTTTTCAAAACTTGGGCCCCAGGTTTATCTTATTTTCGACGCGGTTTTACCCAAGATCCTTGTTTTTTCTCATATTAAGTATAACTTGCAGAACCTATAACACGATAAGATGCAGGCCAAACAAACGAACCAAACCAGCCAATTGGCACTCTATAAACATAATAAACCATTCTTCCAGTAGGAACACAAATGTTGAATACTTAGCATTTGTAAGGTGCATCTCGTTGCCTGAAACTACTACCAGAGCGAGAAGCAGATAAAACCAAGCTGGCCTACTGTTAAGTATATTCAAATTTCTAAACTATCAACATTTTAGTTCATTACAAAAATTAGGTTAAAAATCATATTTTCTTAAAAATTTATTTTGTTCTAAAAATTAACAAAAACTCAACAAGAAGTAAAAGCAATTATCATAATAAATTATATGATACTAATGTTAATAACTTTAAAACTCATCTCTTGAGTAGTAGTTAAACGACTTAGAAAAGGTGAAGTCGCTGACAAAGTATTGTATCCTTGGCCAACGACATCACTAGGGGTGCACGACGGTAGGTGTAGACCTTTTGCCTACCGGCTGACTGCCAGACCAGTGTCGGCACAAAACAACCACCAGCATGACTTCGTAATCAAGAAGCCCGCACTTGGATGGAATCCTGGCCCTTGAGTGGCGCTCCAGACGCTTCCAACACGGACAGGATCAAACTCTCTATGGAAGAAGGTGTGATGACAGGAGCGAATCAACCCGGTAGTACACCATCAGAAGCCCCTCGGGAGAGGTTTGTATCTTCCGGCGGTGGTTTTAGTAGTGTGCTGGTAGAAGCTTTGCACAATTCCTGAACCAACGTTGAGTGAGGCATCTTAACTTCTTATGGAGGAAGGTGTGTCAACAGGAGCCGATCACCCCTGTAGTACACCATCAGAAGCCCCTCGGGAGAGGTTTGTGTCTTCCGGCGGTTTAAGTCCTCCTCTCCTTTTAGCCTCTCCAACCACACAAATCTTTCTTTCTTTTCGGCCGCCATCGTCTCCATCTCTTGTTAATACAAAATATCATCTGATTCTAGAATGCAGAGTGTAGTCGTATCCGAAACACTCGATGTGACATTGTTGGAGAGATCTGAGGAGACCAGCGGCGGTATAAACGGACACTCCACGACATCCACTTTGCTGCACACTGGACGTCTCTGTCGAGGCTGCCGAGTAGCTCCACGTCCAACACTTGCGCGGACACACGACCCCCTCACTGTAAGAGGATTTTTGGAAGAAGATTTTTGGTTTTTAAAAATGCGGAGCTTAAATCACCATTCAAAGAATGCAGCAATGAATTGGAAGTATTCACATAAAAATCCTCGCAGAGAGTTGAGTCTTTTCTTGGGAGAAAAGTGACACAATTTGAAATTACAAATGAATTTATGAAGAAAAAATCTGAAACCCAACGGAATGAACTGGAACCGGAAGTGTCCAGACAGCAAAATGTGATAAAAACAGAAAAAAGCAACAATGCCATTAATTTGAATAAGGTTTTAAATTACGAAATACAATCAGAGCCTCAAATTAAATAACGGAATATACTAGAAATTTAAAATAACAACTCTATCGTAAAAGTTGAGATCGAGGATGATGACATGGAACGAAAATCTCAAGGTCAAAAACAATTAATTGAAGAAGTGAAAACATAATCTGAGTTTTTGTTGACGATGCTGACATTTTGTGCTCTAAACCTTTCTTCTTTAATCGGGCAACATTACTTGAAGTTTTTCTACCATCAATTTTACGACAGGACAGTCGGTCTTTGTCAAAAAGATAACTTCTTTTTCTGCTCGTTTTGTTTCACTGAAAATTGTTTTATGGAGCATAATGCCAACATTATCCAGATTCAGACTATGTTGTTCCGCAATTGGCTGCTTGGCAATAAAAAAATGACGAAAGATTCCTTCAATTTTTAGCGACTGTTTAACATCTTGAAGGTTTGTTAGAGCGTACTCTACAGTGTGGACTGAACACTTGGACATCTTTCTGGAAAGGCATGCTAATTTAAGAGCAGTGTAGGCCAGTGAGTTAGGGGTCACGAAATATTTTAGCCTATCTGAGTTAACAACTGTTGCCATGTTCTGAGTGTAGAAATTAGCAATGTTGTCGTCCTCATTTATATGAAACTGGGAGAATTTATTTCGCCACTTTACTATTCTGTTCTCAGACTCCTTCAGACCACTTACTGCCAACCTCACTTTACTGATGAAAGCAGACTCTTCAGTCATCATCCTTCTTTCCATGCCATAAAACCTAAAGCTTTTATAGATTAAGCGTTTTGCATGAAGGATAGCAAAATCGGCGTGTAATTCATTTTCAATGTCAATTAAAAATGTACACTTAAGAGCGTTTTTGATGTCCTCACTCATGACACAGCAAGTTGCATCTTCATCAGAAGGGTGAGCTTGATTACTAAAGAGCATCATACTCTTGAGAATTTCTTTCGTGCCCTCGAGGCACCCTAGTTCTTGATGATGTAAAAGCTGTTTATTCAAATTATCTTTTTCTTCTAAACTGGGTTCATTTCGAAGTCGGTCTTCTACCCTCTGCTTTTCTTCTTCATTGTGTTGGATATACTTTGCGGAAGTGATGTCCACAAAGTCTTGGGTGAATACACTTCCCAAACTCTGCTCCTGCACCCCAGTTCTTATAAATGAATCGAACATGAGAAAAGGTTCGGTGATCGCATCGACATCGCTGACTCTTCTGGCATTCGTGTAGAGTATCCTTTTGATGAGGGTGTTTTCCCATGTGATGTTTTCACCTGAATCATTTATCAGATCACATTGGTCCAGAAATTGTAACAGCTTCGAAAAATGACCAACTGTTTGTGAAACATATCGGTGTAAATCAAACCGTGTGTCACGATTGTTTATTTTTTCTAGCAATGATCTTGTTATTTTGGTGGATTTAGCGCATTTTAATTGAAGCATGAGAAGACTCCACTTGTAACCATCCTTCGAAACAGTGTTTTCTGTTAAACAAACAGTGTCATCGTACGGGTAAGCGTCGCGCAGATTGCTGCCTAGCCAGAATTTGTTTTGACTCTTCAATAGATTTAAAAGTAAGACTAACATTATTTCCCTTTCAAACTGCACACCACTTTCACCTGATTCACTGGTTCCTGGTTGCGCGATGTATTTTATTTCCCCGGTACTAAAACTGGAACGGGAAACAAAACGGCAATTATTTATCATTTTGAAACAAAATTAACAAATATGACAGCAATGCCTGAAAATATACTTACATCAGATGATAGCATTATAAATTTTGTGCAGCTAAATTACACATTAAGCAACAAATGAAAAAAAACTGTATGTTTAATTTAATTTTACTTCCATGGCTAAGTGCGAGTGTACCATTAGCCGTACTCGCCTCTAGTTTCGGAGAGTAATATACTCCCCTCTTACTTGCTGTTGTTTGCGAGGTGGACTTTTTCTCTTGAATCGCCTTTTACGATTACCAGAACCATGCTCTGGGACAATTCTACCCGGGCACAGACGGGGATCAAAACTTCATCAAAACTTAATGGAACATGTAGGCCTAAAAGTTCTAGTGTGACACAACACTGGCAACTTGATTTTATGCTACACCGTTAGATGTCAAATGTATCATACAATAAAAAACTAAAACTATGTGTGATTCGTAGACATCTTATTATTTTACAAATATGTTGAGGATATAATTAAACATTTCCCTACAACTATCCTTAATACATTTAGGCCTAGACGCAAACCGATCTTTCTACTCATTAAATTGTGACGAGTCTGCCTCTCCCAGTCTTACCTGTGCGTCGATACTTGTCCGGGTCCCCAGTTGGGTTCTCACCACCAGAGCGTCGGGCTACCGCGCGTAGAGTCGCAGTCTTACCTGTGCGTCGATACTTGTCC